>NW_019167904.1:4431358-4493803 GCF_002303985.1 Durio zibethinus
GCAGGTTGAGTCAAAACTACACTGTTATTTCCTTAGGGTTCTTTGGATTTGAAAGTTAGGAACGAATAGGTTCCCCTGCCAAGGCTAAGTCAAGTCCATAGCATCTGCCATTTCACCGTTTCACCATTGACCATAACCCCTTGTTTCAAGATTTGTAACTCATGATGATGCATTCCCCGCATTCCTTCATTTATTTTCTTTTTAGTGAAAACAGAAAAGATTTCAATCAACAATTAACAGCTAAAGATTTTTCGTTAGGTATTTCATGTTAATAGACGAAGAAATGCTCATGGTTAGTGTGTCTTATCTAGTGGTGCAACACAAGCATAATTACCCCACACATCTGCAAACCTATTTGAACAGACACAATTAAATAGTAGGTTTTTATCTTTCTTTTCTTTTTCAAGCATGAAGGTTATTTAATAGACAAAAGACGGATTTTAACATCCAATCATTTTGTTATCCAAGAAACCATGTTGTAGTTAAGACATGTAATTCTACCATATACACTGAACAATTCTTGGAAGATTGTAAATAATGTATCCAATATGTAGGAAATACAGGCAACATGGTTGCCTAAAGAATATAAATTCAGTGACTATAAAAAAGAAAATTTAGAGTTTTTACCTGACATGTTACAGAGATGTCAACAGATACACTTAGAAGGGGACTTCCTGCAAGCAAACAAGAAAAAAGGTTAGGAGAGTGTAAAAGAAAGTAGTTGATAAGAGAGGGAAACGAAAATGGAAAGAATGGAAAAACACTATTGCAATATATTTTATTGCAAAGATGTCCCAATGATTTGGCTAGATAATTGAGGATAACCTTTCTCCCTAAACCCAAAAATCCCCCATGGAATTATTTCAGGTCATTTGAATCCGAAAAACATTATTACAAAATATTTAATAATGCAACAGATGGTCAACTAAGAAATATTTAATAATTAAATTGTGTTAAAAAATAAAACGATGCAACAGATTTGCTTGACTATCAATAGGCACAGACCCATACTTGTACTAATAATGCCCTTACACCAGGGTTTCCACATTCTTATAAGCAAAGGAAGAAACCAGAAAATTAATAATAATAATAATAATAATAAAACTATAAATGAATAAAAATTTAAAATTACATTTAGGTGAGACCGGACAGAATGGATATCTATCAAAAGTTTCAAATTTCATTCTTTTAATGGTATTTTTTTTTGTTTTGATTAAAAATATATTGATTGACTTTAACAATTGATTTGTTTATATATTTTTTAGTTTTAAATTATTTGTATGATGTATTTTGTATTTTTATATTTTTATTTACAAATTGATAAAACTTATAAGTATATGAGCTTATTATTTTTATTAATATATTACTTGCATATATCCTTTATATTTAATAAATATAATAAAATACTTCGAATGAAAAAATGTATAATTATAATTAGCTTAATCAAATGTCATGCCACTTATCACTTACATTATCATTCGAAACTTTCAAAAATTAAAGAAGAAATACCAATTCCCCGAACTTACGACAAGCAATTGTCAACAAAAAAAAGAAAAAGGAAAATAAAAATGAAAGACTTGGAATGAATAACTATTGGTTAGGCTCTCAAACTTCCAACTCTATCAACGACCAATTGTCAAAAAAAAAAAAAAAGATAAAAAAAAAGACTTGGACCAACTATTGGTCATGCTCACAAATTTCCAACTGTAATATGGAGTATAAACCCCAGTTACTTGTCAATCCCGTACATCTATAAATTGAGTACAAAAAGTTCTATTCCTCCTCCATAATAATCGCAACCCAATCCAGTCAAGCTGTCATTGGGTTCAACCAGAAATCAGTTTCTTGGCAAACGTGGCCTGCAAGATGTCCCATGTCCTTTCTATACTTCTGCTGATATCATCACTTTTATTGCTTTTACCTCCAACTTCAGCCAGAAACACACACTTGGGTACGTTACTTTTAACTATATATGAAACGTTCTTCCTAATTAGTTCTATCTCTCTTTTGAGTTCGTCAGTTTCTTTTTGGTCATTGTAGGAAAGAAGGTGAATGAAGAGATTCGGAGAAATCTAGTCAGTGTAAAACCACCTCCATGTCACACTGGACAATGTAATGTGACCACGCGCACTAACTAATGGCTACAAACATTACTATACATTTGCCACTACTCTCCATGTATGCCTTTTTTATCGGATCTGTACCATTTATCATATATACATCACAGCATACAGTTGAGTTCTCTTTATTTTTGTTGGAAAATTAAACCAAATGTAATATTTTCCTATTAAGATTTAGTTTTAATCATTAATTGATATATAGTGATTGCACTTATGGGTTGAGGGTGCCTTCCTTCCCCCCAATTTTTAAATCCCTTGGCATATATATTATAATAAAATTAAATAAAATTTTATTTATTTTTATATGATCTCATAATTTAGTTTTATTCATTGTAAATTAAGATGTATTAAAATTACATTATTATTTATTTATTTATTACTAACCCAGATCGAATCGTCGGTCCGAATTGCGCATTGACCAGACCGATCAAGTAAAAAAAATTATTTATTTATTTTATTTATTGAATTTTTTAAGATTTTTTTAAAATATTATTTTTATTATTTTTATTATTATTTTTAATATTTATGCATGTAAAAATGTTTAAATTTAACAAAATAAATTTTTGTTGTTTTATAATAATAATTAATAAAAAATATATAATAAAAGTTTTTGATAATTATATTAATTTTAGAATAAATCTTATAAAATAATAAAAATAAGAAAAAAGAAATTTTTATCCGACAATGAGATTCAGAGGTACTCCGAGTAGTGATACCTACGAAATCTCTAGGTGAGAAAATTTTTTTAAATACTACCAGTGTATTAGAGTATTTATAAAAAAAAATTTCAATACAATAAAAATTTTTTTTTTTCTTACAAAATAATAGATAAAAATTAATTAATAATATAAAAATAATAATAATATAAATAAGGAAAAAGAAAATTTTATCCAATGATGAGATTCTAAAAGTATTCTGAGTAGTGATGCTTTACAACATTCCTAGGTGAGAAGATTGTTTTTAATATTACCAGTGTGTTAAAATTTATAGAAAATCTTCAATATAATAAAATTCCTTTTTCTTCAAAATTTTAATTAAAAATAAAAAAATCAAATAAAATTAATTAATAAATTTTTAAAAAAAGAAAATAAAATGTGTGCATCAACATGATAACATTTTGCATTGCATGCATGACATAATTTTTACGAAAAGTAAATTCAGACCTAGGAAATACGGTTATTGTTATCATGCATGAGATTCTAAGGTATTCCGAGAAATGATGCCTAGAAAATCTCTAGGTGAGAAAAAGTTCTTCTAATGTTATCAACGCACTAAAACATTTTAAGAATTATTTCAATAAAAATGTTCAAATTTATTTTGAATAATTTTTTTTAAATTAAAAAAATTAAAAACCAAATTTCAATAAATGAATAAATTTAGAAAATTATTTTTCAAACACAAAAAATAGGATTGTTTTTTTATCAAAATAAAAGGATAACACATAGTTAATTGGTACCGTTTTAAATGGGTGCTGTGGGGGCGCTAATCCTTCCTCACACATAACCAATTCTTGAACCCAGACTATTACGCAGACCCTAAAATTATCTTTTTAATAATTTTAATTAATTTTAAGATTTCATTAAAAGGATATGTTTTAATAGGTTGCCAATCACACCTAGCCAAAAAAAGATTGGTGGCGACTCTGTTTTTCGTTCTTTTATTTTTGTTTTTAAATTCATCGAACGAACATAAAACCGTTACGACAATATTATTAATATATATAAATATATGAGACAAGATTAGCTTACGCTAGTGTAAAATTTTTTAGTTTTATATCTTTTTTTAATCATTGATTTTAACAAATACAAGGGACAAGGGAGATAAGTTAAAAAATGATTTAATCTCATGTACAATGATTAGAAAAATGTATAAAACTAAAAAATTTTATATTGGTATAAGTTAATCTCTCTCCTAAATATATATATATATGCAAATTATATACCACCAAAATATATAAATTTTCAAAATTATAAATTTTATCAATTAATAAACCAATGTATAAAGAAATATAATACATTGAATAAATAACTTAAAATTATGAATCTTACTTAAAATTGTATGCAAAATTTTTTTTTTAACAAAAAGTATAAATAAATCCATTGTTAAATAATATATATTTTTCATTAAAACAAGAAAAATAAATTATATCGTTAAAAGAATAAACTTTGAAACTTTGAAACTTTGATATTAGAAATAAGGTGTTTTTTAACTTTTTATGAATTGGTTTCAATATAACTTTTGTGTTAAAAAATTTTGCATGATAGCAAGAGAAAAAATTTAAGACAAATTAAAAGTGAAGAATTAAACGAGAGGAATTGTAATCAACTAAAAAGAAAAAAAATGTTTAATATTTGATTGGAGATTTTAAAGATATGTAAGTAATGATTGATTGCTGTTTGGTCTGGGTCAGTTCAGATGGACTAGTCAAAGGCTAAAGGAGAAACGGGTCGTCAGGTTGGGTGCACGGAACCCGGATGGGTCACGGGTTGACGCACAGATCTTCAGGGTTCAAAACGACGTCGTTTAATCTTTATTGAAATAGCGTCGGTTTTCACCGTTTATATAAAAGGTCCAAATTTTTTTCAGTCATTCTCTTCTCCTTCCTAAAAAAAAAAAAAAAACTTTTCTTTTCTTCAGCCAAACGCAGATGGCCAATAGATCGTCGGCTACTGTCACCGGTGATAAAAAAAAAACCAAAATCACCTAAAATGTTCTTCTCAACCCCTTGAACACAAATCCAATCTCCATTTCACATGAAAGTACCCTAAACAACGTAGATCTGACCTGGAAGTTTTGGTCAAACCTCTCTTTTTTTTTATTCTCTCTTTTTTTTGGAAACTGACTTTGTTTTTTTCTTTGTGCAGGAACTCTCGGCACTGGGTTCCCTATTCCTGGGGACTGAGTTATTTTTTGTGTGTGTTTTTTTTGTTGTTTTTTTGGCAGAAAGCTCTTTCTATTTTTTATACGATTTTTTTCCTCTTTTTTCTTTTGGGTTCAACCAGGAGCTCTATTTATAGAGCTCCAACAGTGCCTTGTGCTTGAATAAGTGGCATAGGGTACGGCATGAGGGCGTAAACACGAGTCCCATGCCTTTTTTATTGTTTTTGTCTGATTCGACAGTGGTAGGAGCTTAAACGAGGGGAGTGGTATGGGTGGTAGTGTATGGTGATCAGAGCGGTAAGGGGTAGGGCATGCTACCATCCCTCATTTTTTTTGTTTTTTTTTGTATTTTGTATTTTTTTGGTATTTTATATTTTTTGTATTTTGTATTTTTGTTTAATTTTTATTATTGTATTTAATAATATTATTATTATCTTATTTATTATTTAATAAAAATAGCAAATTTGATTAAGGTCAGATAAATTTAATGTCTACAGCTACCCCTCTTTGCACATTGCTGAGAATCAGGAATAGGGTAAAGATAAAGATAACAATTTTATCTGGAATCTAAAGGGATCTTTTTTTCTTTTTTTTTTTTTTTGAACATAAACTACTCAGAAAGTTTTTCTCTTCAAATAAAAAATACTCCTCTCACTTGAGGCTCGATAACTTTTTAAAATATGAAAAGACTCCTCTTAGTAGAGGTTTAACTTCTTTAAAAATTACATCTTGAAAAAAGGTCTTTTTAGCAGAGGCTCAACAACTTTAAAAATCTCATCTTGAAAAGGGCTCTTCTCAACAAAGCCTCAATAACTTTAAAAATTCGCATCTTGAAAAGCTCATCTCAGCAGAGGTTCAACAACTTTAAAAATTCTCATTTTGAAAAAGGCTCATCTCAGCAGAGGTTCAACAATTATAAAATCTCATTTGAAAAAGCTACTCTCAGCAGAGGCTGAACAACTTTAAAAATTCGCATCTTGAAAAGGGCTCATCTTAGTAAAGGCTCAACAACTTTAAAAATTTTATCTTGAAAAGGCTTCTTTCAACAGAGGCTCAACAACTTTAAAAATCATCTTGAAAAAGGGCTCCTCTCAATAAAAGCTCAACAACTTTAAAAATTTTTTTGGAAAAGCTCCTCTCAACAAAGGCTCAACAATTTTAAAAATCTCATCTGTTCTTTAAATCGAGTTTTCATTTTTGAACAAGTAAATTTTTCTTTTTAAAAATTTTTTTGTTTGATATTGTTTTTCATTAGGAAATGAAAAGTCTTTCTCCTTATTAAAACTGCTCATAGATACATGTACTGAATGCTCTAAATGTAATGCATGTAGTGCAATCAAAATTATTCATTACAGTAAAAAGGTTCTTGAAATCTCTCACTTTTTGGCTTCTTTTATCAAAATTCTCATATGAACAATCTATTCTTAACATCTGACCATAATATTTTTCTTCTTCAAAAGTTTGCAACATCAATGTCTTGTAATGCTTTTCTCATCCTTTTTCATCTACCTTTGTCAACTATTTTTTTTTTTAAAAAGTAATGCTGAGATCTTTTGTGTTTGTGTTTATTTTCATCATTTTAAGTTCAAGACAAACAAAATGCAATCACACATTTCTCTTATTTGTACGGTGAACAAAAATATCAAATGAAAATAAAAAAATGGATAGGCATTATTTCCAAAGGAAAGATAGCATATTTCATTAGACTGATAATAAGTGCATGGCAACAAAAGTGTTTGAGTTGAAACAAATGTGCCCAAGTAATGATCAGAAGATAATCACAAGCAAAATATTATCAGATTCTTTTTCTAAAACTAAATCAGATGATTTTTTAATTCTTCAGAGTTCGCCAAACTACACTTGCCCCGGTGTTATGGGATCTTCTTTTGATAATGCTTTTCCTTCATATCCAAGTCACTTTTTTCAAGTTTTCAGCTTAGATAATATCATTTTTTTTTGTAAAATATTTCTTTACAGCATCTGAATTTATTGGAGTAGGCAAATCACCTCCGTCCATCTTTACCAGGATTAATAACCTACCAGAAAATGCCTTTTTCACTACATATGGGCCTTCCCAATTTGGTGTCCATTTTATTCGATTATCATGTTAATTTGGAAAGATCTTTTTCAACACTAAATCTCCTTTCCTAAAGCAACGGGGATAGATTTTCTTGTCATATGCTCTCATCATCCTCTTTTGATATAATTGACCATGACAAAGTATTATAAGTCTTTTCTCTTCAATAAGGTTCAATTGCTCGTAGCGATTTCGAACCTATTCTACTTCCTCTAACTTTACCTCCATCAGGACTCTCAATGAGGGAATTTTCACGTCGATTGGTAACACAGCTTCCATTCTATATATCAAAGAGATTTCTCATGCCAATCTTTATAAGTATCAATCATTTTCTCTAGGATTCTTTTGATATTCTTATTTGCAGCCTCTACTGTCCTATTCATCTTTGAACGATATAGTGCTGAATTACGATTATGGATTTTGAATTGAATGCACACTTCATTCATCATTTTGTTGTTCAAGTTTTTGGCATTATCAGAAATAATCACTTCTGAAATTCCATATCTACATATTATCTCTTTTTTTATGAACTTACATACCACAGATCGGGTCACACTAACATATGATGTAGCTTTTACCCACTTGGTGAAATAATCAATCATCACAAAAATGAATCTATGTCCATTCGAAGCTTTTGGAGTAATGAGACCGATAACATCCATGCCCTACATAGAGAATGGCCATGAAAGAGCCAAAACGTGCAATGTTGTTGAAGGAGCATGGATCTTGTTAGCATAGATTTGACACTTATGGCATTTTCTAGTATAATTAATACAGTCGCTCTCTATTATCAACCAATAGTAATCGACCCTCATAATTTTCCTAGCCATCATATGTCCATTTACATGTGCCCCACAAACTCCATCATGCACTTCTTTAATAATCCTCTTCACTTCAGTTACATTGACATACCTTAAGAGTACTTGATCTCGACTCCTTCTTATATGAGACATCCTTTCATCAGAAAAAAACTCATAGCAACCTTACTAATATTTTTTATCATTTTTGTTGCTGTTTTCAAGGTAATTGTTAGGTTTTAATGTATTGCATCACGTCATGATACCGTTGGCTTCCCTCAACTTCTTTCGACACTTGAAACAATATATTGGTTCAATCCTTGGCATCTAACTGATGGGTTTGATTTTAGTATTTGCATCTATTGTTAATGCATTGCAACTAGAGTGCCAGTGCATCGTAATTTGGTTCTCTCTCTAGGCAACAATGCTCAAACTTGAACTTCTTTGAAATTGCCTTTGGTCAATTCAAAAATGTAATTATGGTATCGTATCAACTGAATCTTTCGTTTCCCATTTCCCTCGTAATTGAATACGATGACTAGAGCTTAAGATCTCTATATACATTCCTAACACTTTGATTTTCTTCTCATCGTTGCTTGTAAAACCCATAACACAGGCCTTCGTATTCAGCCACATTCTTTATGCAATTGAAATTCACCTAGCTATGATGGGATAATAAATGTTCACCGAGAAGATAATTAAAATTGCCCAATACCATGGCTATTAAGCATTTATGGCTCCATCAAAATACATCATCCAAAACTTTTCAAACAGGTTTACTTTCCTTCAATTGGCCATCACAATTTTCATCAAAAAAAATTTAGTTTCATTGGTTTCCATAATCTTAGGACTTGCACAGATCGGTAAGAACTCAGCTATCATACCTCTTTTACTACCGCTTTTGAGTCACAATAAAATAACCATCATATTTTTGAAAGCCAAAACATTGCCAACTGTGGCTATCCTTCTATCATTAGGGCTTCATCGAAAATATACTTAATAGAATCCAACATTTGCCTATGAGCCAAGTTAATGTGATTAATAGCATGTATTAGCTTGGGAGTCTTCTTGAATTGTTTAAGGCTAATACACAATACATCTTCTTTAATGGTGAATACTTGGACTCATAATCAATGAATTTCTTGCTCAAGTAGTAAATCACTCATTGTTTCCTATCAGTTTCATATGTTTGCCCCAGCACACATCCCATTGAATTTTCATATAATGTTAAATACAAAATCAAAGGTTTTTTCGAGATTAACGGCACCAACACAGGTGGATTTGACAAGTATTCTTTGATCTTATCAAAAGCCTTTTGACATTCATCATTTCATTCTTCTGGATCATGTTTTTTAATAAGCTTGAAAATATGATCGCACTTATAGGTGAGTTGAGAGATGAAGCAAGCACTGTAATTCAATCTCTCTAAAAAACCTCGCACTTTTTTTGGGGTATGAGAGGGAGATAAGTTTTGGATGGCTTGTATCTTATCCGGGTCTACCTCAATTCCTCTTTCACTGACCATAAAGCTCAATAGTTTTTTTTTATTTGGCAATAAATGTACATTTAACAGGATTCAATTTTAGCTGAAATCTTCTCAATCTATCAAATAGCTTTTTGAGGTTAACTACATGATCTTCTCTCTCATGAGATTTTACGATCATATCATCCACATATACCTCTATTTCTTTATACATCATGTCATGAAAAAGAGTCACCATTACTCTTTGATAAATAACACTAGCATTTTTTAACCCAAAATGCATGACTTTGTAACAGAATGTCCCTCACATGGTCACAAATGTAGTTTTTTCATATCATCTAGAGCCATCTTAATTTGATTATAGCCTGAGAAGCCATCCATAAAGGAAAATATGAAATACTTAACAGTATTATCCACTAGAGTATCAATGTGAGGTAGAGAAAAATTATCTTTAGGGCTTGTCCTATTCAGATCTCGATAATTGACACATATTTTTACTTTTTATCCTTCTTATGAATTGGCACTATGTTGGCTACCCATTCAGGATATTTTACCACTTTCAAAAATTCAGCATCAAATTGCTTCTTCACTTCATCTTTAATTTTCAACAGCATCCGGCTTCATGCATCTTAGCTTTGCTGTACCGACTTATATTTTGGTTTTAAAGGTAACTTATGCTCTACAATATAAGTATTGAGTCCTGGCATATCCTAGTAAATCCACGTGAACACATCCACATATTCTCAGAGTAGCTTTTCTAGTTTCTACCTTTCAACTGGTAAAAGAGACGTACCAACTTTGATTTCTTTTTTGTTTTCACTGTCTCCAAAATTCACTAACTCGATAATTTTTTAGTGGGATTCAATTGACTTATCTTCATGTTCTATTAATTCTAACAAATCAGGAGGCAATGTGTAGTTATCTGAATCTTTCTCATTATCAAGTTCATCAATATGAATTAAGTTTTCGAAATCAAATCCAAGATTATTGCTATGATTATCTTCGTATTCATTACTTGAAACCCTGCAAAAGGGTAAGAGAAATAGAATATTGGCACACAAAAATAAAATGGTAGAAAAATGATAGAAAAAAGGAATGGAAAGAAAAATACAGATGAAAAAAATAGAGAAAATACAAATGCATCTTCTAAGTCTTTTATTAAAATGACAAACATAATGACACCACTAAAGATCACCCAATGCTCATAAAAATAATTAGGGATTTAAAATTTCACAATACATTATTTTTCAGAAGTTTTAAAAATAATAGGCAACTCTACTACTTTTCAATTATCCAACTCAAAATCTAGAGGACAAAGGTGCACGAACAGCTCATTATCTTCACTCTTTTTTTTTTTTATCATCCACCATTTGAATGGCCAACTCTGAAAATTCTTTTACAAATGTTGCACTTAAGGCTCCATGTAAATCTGGGTAAATATATCCTTCTAAATGAAAGGAATCATGAAGGTATGAAATGACCATAGACTCTGACTTCAGTTTATATCCTCCAAGATTAGCCATCATTTTATTTTTTTTTATTCACCATTCTTATTATGTCCCCTATTGTTGGTTTATATCTTAAGTCGGATCTATATTTCTTATCATATATTATCGGTGGCTCTATAATTCCTTGTAAGTTTTTCCCTAATTCAGTTCCAAGTTATCATCCCATCCTGGTAAGCTTCTTAACGACCATTTTAGTAGTCGTAAATAGTTATAGCGAATATAGTTTAGATCATTCAACTATATATGTTGCATTAGCTATCTTGAATGATCTGTAAGAGCATTCTAGTGCTTCATCTGTTGATTTCACATAAAGAGTATTTATCAATTAAATTATCAGTAAATCTTCTTCTCTTGTCACACATGTTAGCTTTTCTTCAACAATGAATTTGACTTTTTAATGCAATGATGATAGAACAGCACTTGCCATATGGATCCAAAGCCTATCCAATAAATAACTGTATGAAGGGAAGATATCATAACTTAGAATTTCACAGTGAAAATGCATGGGCTAATTTGTAATGGTATTTTTATATCTCCTAACACCTTTCTTCGGGTCTTATCGAATGCTCAAACTATCATATGACTAGGCTTCATATAAGATCCATCAACAGAGAGTTTTGCCAGAGTAGTTATAGGCATAACATTGATGGATGAGCCATTATCGATCAAAATCTTAGCTATTATATGACTCTTACACTTTACAGTAATGTGAAGAGCTTTGGTATTTTCTTGACCTTCAAGAGGAATCTTTTCATCACTGAAGGAGATATAGTTTAAAATTATAAGATTACCAACAAGCTATTTTACGTACTCAACATATACATTATGAGACACATATACTTGATTAAGTACTTTCAGTAGAGCATTGTGGTGTAACTCTGAGCTTAGCAATAATGATAATAGCAAAATTCTAGCTGGCATCTTGTTAAGCTATTCTACCACGCTATATTTGCTACGTTTTATTAACTTTAAAAATTTGTAAGCTTCGCTCTCAGAGATCGACTTCTAACATTCTTTTCTTGGTGCTATAACAGGATTATTCTGACTTTTCACTTCATCTCCTACCTTTGCTTTCTCTTTTCTGGCCTTTTCTAAAGCTTCTGGAGTATAACATCTTTCATTTCGAGTTGTACCTCTTACGCCCATTATATTTACAGTATCTGAGCTGACTACGACATCATAATCGTACTTTCATAGTACTAATTTATCATTCTGGTATGAAAAAGGGCTAAAAACTTTAATTGTCACCATTGGTCGGGAGACAAGTTTTTCTAGCTTAAATGTCTGCTTTTCATCATAATAGATAGTTACCAATCTACACAAACTTATTCTTTGAATCAATGGTAGACACTTTAGCTTTCACTAACTCTTCACTTTTTTCATAAAACTTTATCCAACCCATATCCATCAATTTTTGCACCTCTTAACGAAATTGGTGAAAATTCTTGATAGAATGCCCAAAGCACCTCTATGATATTTACAGCTTTCAGTTGAGTTAATCATTTCAGAGTAATTATGAGGTTCTATTGATTTTAACATGTCAACATTAACCAAGATTTCAAACACCTTAGCCATCAGAGTCTTAACTTTATCTATTTTTTCCTTTATGTGGCTTCTTTGCCCATCAATTAAGGCATTTATTAATGGTTTAGTATGATTCGATAGAGAATTTTTATTAACATTTAGAGTCCCTTGTTGGTTGGTATCAAAGTTTAATACCCCTTCATTGATTAACCCCTACATTTTATGCTTCAAAGTAGTACAGTTCTCAATAGAATACCTGGATTTCTATAGTGATAATCACATTATGCATTAAGGTCATACCATTTAGGAAACGAAGGTTTCAAAGGTTCAAAAATAACAAAAGCAAGTAAATGTTTCTCAATAAGTCGGGGATACAAATCTATGTATGTCATAGGAATAGGGTCAAAGATGGATTTTTCTTGGGTATTTTTTGAAGTTCTCAGACCAATATTAGGACTAGGTCTCCATTCTGGTCTTGTAGGTACAGTAGAACAATTGTAGATGGGTGTCCAAAAGGATGGCTGAAAATGGAGTGGATAAGCTGGTTATGGTAATGACCGGTATGGTTGATATGGATGAGAAATGGATGTAACATGGTTTACGAAAGGGTAATGGGTCTGGTAGACTGGTGTAGAATAGGGTGTGAAACCTCTGAACTGTTGCCCCACATAGTTCACTACTTGAGCTTCATTATCTTTTTTTAAAAGCTCTGTCTTTCTTTGCTCCACTTGTCTCTCTTGTATCGAACTTACCATTTTTATGGCATTTTCAATGATCTCACCTGATATCACCATATCTATAAAGTTCTTGGTTGTATTACTTATCAATCTCTCATAGTATGGTACTTTTAGGGTGTTCACAAATAAAACAGTTGTTTCTTTCTCAGTGAGAGAGGTTAAACTTGTGCAGCTATGTCTTTATATTTTTTGTGCATATTCTTTGAAGCTCTCAGTTGCTTTCTTTTTCATACCTTGTAAAGATAGACGATTTAGAGCTAAATCTTTGACATGCTGATATTATGTAAGAAATACCCTTGTGAGCTCTTGTCAGGAATGAATACGAGTGCTGTCTAGTTGGACATACCATCTAACTACAGATCTCGTAAAGCTATCTTGAAATATGTGCATCAATAACTTTTCATCATAAGTATGTGCTGCCATTTTACGATAATACATGGTGATATAAGTCATTGAACATTTCGTGCCATCGTATTTTTTAAATTTAGAGACCTTAAATTTTAGTGGAATATATACATTTGGAACTAAACAAAGGTCAGTCGCATCTATGGAGCCATAAAAATTCATTCCCTCTATAACCCTAAGCCTTTCTTCCAATAACTTCATCTTCTCCCTAACACTGATAGCTTTCACTTTCTTAGGTATCTATATCCCTAGCTTTTCTCTTTCCTTGGGATTATCCAAATCAGGAACTAAGATTTGCTCAGGTGATTTTTTCATCATAATGGGATTAACAAAATTTTGAAATTATCTTGAAGTAGGTGTGGATGTCATTCCTGGATAAGGATTGGGATATCCATCAGGAGTAAGAATTGGCATTCTAGTTCTTTGAGAAGGTTGGGTCGATCGTGGCTCAAACCCTGGAGGGTAGACAAGATCTACCATATCTGGCGATTGTTCTTGAAAGCTAGGATTTTTTTCCATTGCTTTTCCCTTGTCAAGTTTTCTAAGCATATCCATTATTGTACTGAGATCCCTTCTTAGTTCTTTTTAAACTTTCTCGATTCTCTCAAATCGACTGAGTTGTTCTTACTCCATAATTCTTGTTCGAGTCCTAGTATTGTATGAATGACGAATAGATTGGGTCAAAATTTTTTATGGGCGAGCTATTCTTAAACCTTTATTACCACAAAGTTTTTATTTTTTGAAAAAAAGAGAAAAAAATTAAAATACTATGTGTTGAAAATTTTATTTTTCACTTATTTTATGAAATATGATACACATTATGCATGAATGTAAGTGAGAGATATTTGCTCTTAGACGAATTTCAACACTAAAAATTTTTATTGATTCCATACAACTTTTATTACATGGGATTTACCATCCTAAAATTATATCCATAGAAGCATTTGACTTATTCATAATGATCTTTCGCCTCATCTAAAAAAGTTCACTAGGTGTTGTCCATATTCTCCTATGGGATTGACTTCTCTTCTTAATGCTTCAACTTTTTCAACCATCTACCATACTTTCTTCATTGCCTTGCATACTTGATTAGTCAGGTGTTCTATATACTGTTACCTTCCTAAGCTTTTAGCTTTTCACCTCACGCAAGCATCCCTTTTTGAATTACATATGAAGATCCAATCCTTTTCTCTTCTATGCCACTCATCTATTATTACCGAAATATGGCTCTTGTGGTCTTGCAGTTGTGTGTCTAACCCTTGGATCACTTGGTGAAGTGATTTTTTTTCATTCAGTACTTTAAAGTGCTTTCTTTTTGTTTTACGAGCATGACTTTCAACCTTTTCTTTTCTTTTTGGCATTCCACCAATCCTGCTGAGGTTGTAGAGTATAACCCCTTTCAATTCTGATATTCTTGAGAAATTCTAGTAGTCTTCTCTTATTTTTCTTGAGCTTTGCCATTCCATTGGTTAATTTCCTCTCGAAGCTCATCAATTTCATATTGTCGACTAAGGTAAGACTTGGTGACCTTTTTCAATTTTGAATTAAACTTGTAACCTCTTATTTTCTTGATGTAGATCTTTAAATCACTATTGGCCATATCCCATTCTTTTATGACTTTTTCTAATCTGTTCTTTTGTATCTCTACTTCATATTTCAATTGTCCTACTTTCTTGTGAAGTCTCAAATTTTCTCCTCTTATTTTTTTCTTTTTCAGCTTCTAATTATTTTTTGATAAGCTCAACTTCTGATAATTGCACCTCTTTCGAAAGATTAACCAATTGATATAAGCTGTCATCAAGAGGGAGTATTATGTCTCTAAGCCACTTTGCCTTCCAAATTTGATAATCAAGGGTGACTTTGTCAATGAGAGGCCCTAACCTTATTCTTCATGTTCTTTTCCATGCTTGGATCAACTGCTTCGAAGTTTTTGATGGATTTGGTTCCCCATAAATGAATTTTACTTGGACCAGGCCATGAGTGACAAAGACAAACTACTTTGCACCAAATTGCCTAAACACCATTAATAGAGCATAACTTGCAATGCCCCATAGCCCTAATAACGATATCGATGGCTTATTTCCTCCATGATACAACAAGGGCACCCGAGGCATCCAAGGCACCATCCATTCAATTTCATCCTCGATAAGCCTTCGTAAGAAAATGACCCACTCTTTCTTAGTCTTCAATGTTGGCCATTGACTTCTGTAAAACTCTTCAATTGGTGCTTTATTTTGTAGATACGGCTTCGAGAAAGCACTATTCTCGTACTTGAAATGACTTTTGACCCACATATATAATAGCGATGCACATCCTATGAATCATCCTTTTTCATTTCGTCGATAGAAATTCAATGACCTGATGGTTTCAGCTAGGACTACTGGAGCAGGATTAATTGCTTAGGTTTTAATTTGCTCAAAAAAGTCTACCACAATTATCTCAATGTAATCCAAAATCTTCGAACAGATTACCATGTCATACAATGCTAGAGCAAATACAGCCATACCTTGATCATCATTTAAATGCTCTTGAATGAAGTTTCAGAGAAAGTCCCAACGAATGCCAAGATGTTCACCTTTAGACTTTACAAAAGAATCAATGGTTTCCACTTTAGCCCCCATAAGCTTGGCCAACTTTTTACGATAACCTGATTTTAGCTTTCGGGTGAATACTTTATCTGGACACTGTAATTCTATCCCGAGCAAAATTGAATATTCCTTGATAGGTAGCACTAAATCCTTTTAATTAAAAATGAAGCATCTATAGGATGGATTCCAAAATTGTATAGCTATTTTGATCAACTGTTCATCAATCACTATCGAAATGAGGGATGCAATTTACCCATACTTCTTACAAAAGTTTTTTTTTCTTTCTTCATTTAACTGACCCCAGATGGTGGCTAAGTTTTCCAAATCATTCTGTGTGATATCTAAATGACTTTTTCAGGTAATTCAGACACATAACCGGTAGGCAAACAATCTCCATTCTTTTGTTGAGCTTCTTTTGACCAAACATGTACTTCATTACACGACTCACATGGGACACTAACTGAGGATGAGCAAATCTGTAGTTCTATGAGATCCATAAAAACTTCTTAGAAGAAATGTCTTAGAGCAAATATCTTGATGCAGAACTGTATGATATGATTAATGCAAAAAAGAAAAAGAAAAAAAAACAAAATTGCATTAGTTTGAGGATGTGGTTTAAGAAAAAAAATATTTTTCGTTTTTTAGTTTTGAGATTTTTAGTTTTATTTTGTTTTGTATTATACACAACTTTTATTCTTAGGTATTTCTTACAAACAGGTAGACGAGGCTCTGCCTAAGGCTTGTTTCTTAGGCTTATTACATACTGAGCTTGGATTGACATGGTCTAAAGGTTCCCAAATTGCTCCTCACTATAGTCCATGTTAGACTAGTAAAACACTTCAATCCTCACCCATTATAGGCTATGAACATAAAGGATTCAATTTGAGTGAAAGTATTTCGCCTGCCATTGCGAAAGTTATCACTTCACGAAGGCATAGGTACTTTACTTCCTCCGATAAATGACAGAGCCCAGGTATAGAGCTTATGCATGAAATGCATTATGTCATTGTGTGTGCAAATATATCCTAATTTATTGAGAGTAATATATGCAAAAAATAAAGCATAAGAGGCATAGTAAAAAAAATATGAGGAAAATTTTTTTCTTTTTGTTTTTGAATTTTTTTTACCTTTTTTGTTAAAAGTGAAAAATAAAAATCTAAGAAACCGATTAAGACTATTTAAATCAAAATTTGAGGATAACACATAATTAATTTTGATCTGACTTTTGAAAACAAAAAGACGTCCCCAGTAGAGCCACCAAGCTGTAATAACAATTTTGTGTCCACCCGATGAATTTGAAAACAAAAATAAAAGAACGAAAAATGGAGTCACCACCAATCTTTTTTTTGGCTAGGTGTGATTGGCCACCTATTAAAACATATCCTTTTAATGAAATCTTAAAATTAATTAAAATTTATTAAAAGGATAATTTTAGGGTCTGGGTTCAAGAGTCGGTTATGCGTGGGGAAGGATTAGCTCCCCCCACAGTACCCGTTTAAAACAGTACCGATTAACTACGTGTTATCCTTTGATTTTGATAAAAAAACAGTCCCATTTTTTATGTTTGAAAAATAATTTTTTGGATCTATTCATTTATTGAAAATTGGTTTTTAATTTTTTTAATTAAAAAAAATTATTCGAGAAAAATAAATTTGAACCTTTTTTATTGAAATAATTCTTAAAATGTTCCAGTGCGTTGGTAACATTAGAAGAACTTTTTCTCACCTAGAGATTTCTTAGGCATCACTTCTCGGAATACCTTAGAATCTCATCCTCAGAAGTCCAAATTTACTTTTCGTAAAAATTATGTCATGCATGTAATACAAAATGTTATCATGTTGATGCACACATTTTATTTTCTTTTTAAAAAATTTTATTAATTAATTTTATTTGATTTTTTTATTTTTAATTGAAATTTTGAAGAAAAGGGAATTTTATTATATTGAAGATTTTCTATAAATATTCTAATACACTGAAAATATTAAAACAAATCTTCTCACCTAGGAATTTCGTAAAGCATCACTACTCGGAATATTTTTAGAATCTCATCATTGGATAAAATTTTCTTTTTCCTTATTTATATTATTATTTTTTATATTATTAATTAATTTTATTTATTATTTTATAAGAAAAAAATAAAATTTTTATTGTATTAAATTTTTTTTATAAATACTACAATACACTGGTAGTATTTAAAAAAATCTTCTTACCTACAGATTTCGTAGGTATCACTACTCGGAGTACATCTGAATTGCATCGTCGAATAAAAATTTTTTTTTCTTATTTTTTATTATTTTATAAGATTTATTCTAAAATTAATATAATTATAAAAACTTTTATTATATAATTTATTATATATTTATTATTAATTATTATTATAAAACAACCTAAATTTATAAATTTAAACATTTTTACGTGCATAAATATTAAGAATAATAATTAAAATAACAAAAATAATATTTAAAAAAAATAAAAAAATTCAAAATAAAAATAAATAAAGATTTTTTTACCTAAACCGGACCGTCAACATGTGGTTCAGACCGACGGTTCGGTTTGGGTCGGTTCAACGTTTCAAGGCGATCTAATTCAATCTCGTTTGGTTCAGATGGACCAGTCAGAGGCTGAAGGAGAAATGGGTCATAGGGTCAGATGCGCGAGCCTCGGGTCGAGTCATTGGTTGACACGTGGATCCTCAGGGTTCAAAATGACGTCGTTTTGATTTTCACCGTTTATATAAAAGGTCCAAATTTTTTTTCAGTCATTCTCTTCTCCTCCAAAAAAAAAACCTCTTTTTCTTTCCTTCAGTCAAACGCAGATGGCTGGCCAATTGCCGTCACTGCCGCTGTCGCTGTCATTGACGATCGTCGGCCATCGTCGCCGGTGATCGAAAAAAACTAAAATCACCTAAATTATTCTCCTCAACCCCTTGAACACAAATCCAATCTCCGTTTCACCTGAAAATACCCTAAACAGCGTAGATCTGACCTGAAAGTTTCGATCAAATCTCCCTTTTTTTTTATTCTCTCTTTTTTTTTTGAAACTGACTTTATTTTTTTCTTTGTGCAGGAACTCTGGGCGCTGGGTTCCCCGTTCCAAAGGATTGAGTTATTTTTTATGTGTTTTTTTTGGTTGTTTTTCTGGCAGAAAGCTCTTTCTATTTTTTGTAGGGTTTTTTCCTCTTTTTTCTTTCTGGTTCGACCGGGAGCTCTATTTATAAAGCTTCGACAGTGCCTTATGCTTGAGGGAGTGTCATAGGGCACGGCATGGGGGCGCAAGTGTCACGGGTCGAGACTTAAGCTCCGAACTCGCGCGACTCCGGGACCCGGGCATTCACCCTTCCGGTGTCCTAGATCAGCCTTCTTGCCACGGTTCACACCCTTGTGAGGTATTATCCGCTCTGGCCCCCCATGACCTCACGGTTTTATCCTACAAAAGGTGTCTCACAAGGCGGAGATGGTGTGAACCCTTTTATACCCCAGTGACCCTCCTATTATGTTCGATGTGGGATTCAGGACTCCCCCTTAGGTCCGTGACATTCTCGTGCACCCAACCTCGTGACGCCCTCATCACGGAGGCTGACCACCCTGCCTGCCTCCTCTGAGGTGTTTGGCGTGGATCGAACGATTTAGAGCTGGCTCTGATACCACTTGTCACGGATCGAGACTTAAGCTCCGAACCCGTGCGGCTCCGGGACCCGGGCATTCACCCTTCCGGCATCTCAGATCAGCCTTCTTGCCACGGTTCACACCCTTGTGAGGTATTGTCCGCTCTGGCCCCCATGGCCTCACGGTTTTATCCTACAAAAGGCGTCTCACAAGGTGGAGATGGTGTGAACCCTTTTATACCCCAGTGACCCTCCTATTATGTTCGATGTGGGATTCAGGACTCCCCTTTAGGTCCGTGACACAAGCACGAGCCCCATGCCCTTTTTATTATTTTTGTCTGATTCGAGAGTAGTAGGAGCTTAGGCGAAGGTAGTGGTATAGGTGGTAGCGTATGCTGATCAGAGGGGTGGGGGGTAAAACATGGTGGCAGTGGTGCCGAGGAAGACACCACTGCCATCCCTCCTTTTTTTGGTTTTTTTTGTTCTTTTTTTTTTGTATTTTGTATTTTTTTGGTATTTTATATTTTTTGTATTTTATATTTTTGTTTAATTTTTATTATTGTATTTAATAATAATATTATTATTATCTTATTTATTATTTAATAAAAATAATAAATTTGATCAATGTCGAATAAATTTGATATCTACAAATATAATAAAAAACATTCTATACAAAAAATTAAAATAATATTAATTGGTATCTCTAACATCAACTATCAAGATCCACTGCTATATATAATTTGTTAAAAGCTAATTTTTGAATAATTTTTTTATAAATAAAATTATCATTTGAACCTGATCACTAAAACTAATAATATAGTACTCTACTAACCATTCTTAGAAAATGGTTGAAGTGTCTAGACTTTAGACTCAAGGTTTAGCTATGTTAGGGCTAAGAACGTTTCTTAGAGGTAGAATTCCTCTAAAAATTTTTGAGAAAACCTAAGAACTAATAGGGTATAGCAACTACACGAGGCTTTTGGTATTGACGTGTTTGTGTTTTAAGAAATTGGAGCAGTTTTTAATAGGAAAATGGTGGAAAACTAGGGTTTTGAGAGGTTTAGGCCAGAGTTAGGGCAATTGTCTCTTTACATCCTTCGAAAGGTTTGATATTAATAAATGAGAAGAGAAAAACTCTTATAAATTCCAAAATTGAGCACGTAAGTATCCATCGGCACAAGCCATGCCATCCAGATTTAAATTGTCATATCTTATTTATAATCCAAATATTCTTATTTTATTATAAGCAGTTATTTATAACCATTAACAATTTAGCCATTTCCGGTTGAACGAGCCTTGCGCAAGGTTTTCAAAGGATGAGTCTTGGACAACCTTTTTTTTTTTTGATAAATACGTCTTGGACAACTTTAGTTTAACAAAAACTTCAACATTTTTTCGTCAAAGACTACAACTTTAATAATGAAATAAATAAAAATTCTTTAATTAAAAATAAAATCATTAATTTAATAAATTATCATAAATATATATATGCCATTCACTATCTGTATTTTTGGAGTTATTCCTTTTATATATTAATTTTATGAAATTGTGAACATATATATATATATATAATTAGAATTATGTTCATAGAAAAGAATAAATACAGACACGAAAATACAATATATAAAGGTTCCATCAGTGTTTTTTTTCTTTTTGATTTGAAGAAATCAGATATTAATTTGCTAATTGAATAAAAAATAAAACATTAATCACTAAGTCAAATGCATATAATTTTATGTGATTTATTAATAAAATATTAAAATTTTAATTTCATGCTTATATTCCATCCTTGACATATTCAAATAGAAAAACAAATGTATATAATTTTTTCTTTTATCAATGAATATTATTCATATGTATTATATCTCATCATTTGAAATTTTCAAAAATTAAAGAAGCAAGATCAATTCTCCGGGCTTACAACGAGCAATTGTCAATAAATAAAAAGGAAAAAGAAGATAAAAGACTTGGAATGATCAACTATTGGTCAAGCGCTTAAACTTCTAACCTTATCAACGGGCAATTGTGAAAAAGAATAGATAAAAACAAGAAATGGACTTGAACCAGGTCATGCTCTCAAACGGTCAAACTGGACTGTGTGTGGTCCAGCACCATACTTTTATTGTTGTAAAAGGCCAAAAGTCTTTATTTTTAGCAACATTAGAGAGCCCTATTTTAAATATGTGGGCCTGTGTTTTAAAGAGGCTTGA
The DNA here is from genome assembly GCF_002303985.1 of Durio zibethinus. The sequence continues at coordinate 4,453,292 of NW_019167904.1, forward strand.
AAAAGAGTGAGCTACCAGATAAGAAAAAAAAAGTTGTCATCGGTTGAGAGGAAAACGATAGAGAAACGAAGAATTGTTTATTTGATTAAAGAGTTGAATGGAGGTTGATTCATAGTATTTGATTGAGTTAAAATTTTGTTAATATATTTATAATTGATTATTTTGTATTTTGAATGGTAGAGATTAAGATTGAAACACTTAATGCAGCTGATGATAACCAAAAGGAAAACTTTAGTTGGGCAACCCAGACGCAGGGCCTTCCTTAATCTTACTATTTATGTATGCTTTTCTGATTCAGATTTTATATAGTTGCTGTCCAGTTTTAGTTGTTCCTCTGGCAAATTTCAACTGTTAAAGTTTGAGGACTCAGTTGCTAAGAGGCCTCAAGTTGGAATATTGAAAAGGGAAATTAATTAAACTAGCTTAGACGTTAAATTTAAACCATTTCTCACATGTATTGAAAAAAAAAAATTGCAGTCAGATGTAGCAACCCTAAGACCCCAGTGTTCAATCTGGAAATTTTCTATGGTTCCAATATAGAGAATTCTCTAAAACCGTGTCCTATAGGCCGGGGGTTCAATCTGCAAAACTATGTGCTCCCCTTGTTCGATAAGTGACGTCCAATTTATTTTTTCCTTGCCAAAGTAATATCTTAAATTACTGTATATTTGATAAATAATTGAAATTTTTTAATGAATTTATTTTTTTAATACATTTGATAAATCATTTTCGATGAAAAATGTTGAAAATGCTATGTAAATTTTAGTTACCTAATTTATTAAATCAATTTTATTTAATTTTTTTAAATTAATAAAAATTTTAATAAACAATTTATTTTCAATAAAACATCAAATAATTTTTATATAATAATTTTAATTTCTTAAAACTAAAAATTTAATATTTAATTTTTCATTGTTGAATTTATTCAATTTATCAACAACTTATTAGGCGTTAGTGATAGTCATTCCTTTCGTATGGAGCATGGACCCCATGAGCAGAAATTCTTTTTGACTTTCAAAACAAAATTAAAAAAAAAAGTTATTTTTATTGGAAGGAACTTCGATTATGTTTAAGGTTTCAACATGCAAAGAGTGCTGCTAAATGTATTTTGTCTTCTTTTTTTTTTACATTTTAATTTTTTTTTAAATTTTTTTAAGTAAAATTATTTAATTGTTTTTTAAACAAGTTTTAGAAAATGAATTTTTGAAAAATCTTAAAAGTTTTCAAAAATAAACTTTTAAAAATTCTTAAAAACTTTCGAAAATAAATTTTTTAAAATTCTTAAAAGTTTCATGAATTCAATTTTAAAAAAGTTTTAAAATTTTTTGAAAATTTATTTTTGAAAATTTTGAAATGTTTCAAAATATTTTAACACGAATTAAATAAAAAATAAGAAGGACAAACAATTCGAAGTTTTTAAAGGTAAAAAGACACTTAAAAAATTTACCCATTTTAAGTAAAAAAAAAAAGAATAAAATAAAAAATAAATCGTTTGTTCTTTTAAGTATCTATGTACTTTCAAGTTATAACCACAGGGAGAAAAACAAGACAACTATCATCAGATCATTACGTTCTTGATCAAGTTCTAGATTCTATCTCTCTTTTGGGTTGTTCAGTACTTTATTTTGTTTTTGGCCTTTTTCGTAGGAAAGAGGGTCAATGAATCCAGAGAAATCTAGTACAGGAAAAGGATCAATATGTCGTATTCATGCATGAAGCGGTTATCTCCCACACAATGTCCACCTCCTGATGACAATAGCAAGAACGAAAAATCTACTTGGATAACCAAGGGCCATAACTAATGGCTACAAAACAAAGCCTTGCTATGTGTCTTAAATTAAGTAGCAGATATAGAAGAAATAAAGGGACAAGTGAGGAGATACTATAAGTACTGCTGAGCCAATATGCTGAAACATAACTCAATCCCTACTCTATCTGTTATTGTTACCCTTGTACTGATTTCAAAAAAGTGCTAATTTTGATGGTTTTTCTCGTAATGGTGAAATGCTCTATCTGGTCATACTCTTTTCTCTCACTTTTCTCTCCTATCGAATTGAACCCGGTTGAAAATATTCTTGTTTCTTCTTTTCACCTCATCCCCTTCCATTCTTCCACTTTAATCTTTCTACAAAAGGGAAGCCTTAATTTCAAACTTACACCTTAACACTCAATACAAATGTCAATGAACACTTATGTTTCCATCTTAATTTGTTGACTAAAAGATAGATAATGCATTCAAAAGCATAATTGTGATTTGACAATTAATTAGATGATTCCTCAATAGCTTAGAACTTGTCAGAACGGTGAGGATTATATAGATTCCTTTTCATTTTTTAAATAGGGTAACTGAAGATCATATGGATTCCATCAAAAGAATCTTACACGCAGTTTGTGGTGCTGTTTTTGCACATGTTACAGATTTTATAAGGGGTATATAATATATGTGTACTGCTGAAAGACCACTAACCTGCTGGCCTTAAACGAATGATTTGTGGATGATCCTCCGTAACTCATGAATTTTTTACATCAACTTAAAGGCCGTCAGTGAACACTTGTTCCTGTCAACTTTCTGTCCCAAAGCACAAAGCAACTCATAATCCTGCACATTTGAATACATTAGAAATACTCATACAAGGACAACTAATAATTTCCATTTTCATCCTCCTATTGTAACTTGTAAGTACGGACTCATTGCCACATTTAAAACCCTCCTGGCATGGTATATAGCAACAAGTTTGGCATCTAAGACAACTAATAATCTGAACTCTATGCAGGAAAAAGTGAAACTTATGGCAGTGCAGTTACAGCAGCATAACAGTGTAAAAGAATGCAAAGTGTACCTGTACAATAGACTGTGCACAAAGCTTCCCTTAAAGAACAGCACCTTCCATCGAAGCTAAATACTTTTGCTTTGTGTAATCACCCGCCGGATAGAATCCCTCTATTGGAGATCTTTGCAAGGGACGGCAGGGTTCACAATTTGGAACAGTTTTATATACTGATCTGAAACGATAATTAGCTTCAAGTTTCAGTAGGAAATCTAGTGATCAAGGTACACGTGTAAATTGATTTAATGCCTGCAATCCATTTAAAATAGGTAAACTTGCACATAAAATTTAAATATAAATACATGCATTCATGCATGTATGTACAAACATATGGTACTAAAATCTTGTTTAGCGATTCTTGTGGAAATCTAATCTTGATTATTACTTGATTAGTTGATTTTATTTATTTTAGTTAAGTCTCTTATTTTTAGAATAAGAAGTGATTTTGGTAATTACACCAAATTCATTGGATTTTTTTTATCATGTGTAGAGAGTAAATAACTCTTTAGATTAGTTGTTTTAATGCATGAAAATATTGTATTTTAAGGTTGAGAATATTTAGTTTTTAGCCTATATATTTTCATACAATTCTAACATTGTAATTAAAAATATGTAGATGAATAAAATAGTTTTATTCTAAAGAGTTCTTCAAATTCTAAAAGAATGCACTAAGTCTAACCTTGGTGTTTTAACAGCATGGTACTTTATGACTTTTGCTTTGCTCTGATCTGCAGAAATTTCATCACGAAATAGCTTTGCAAGTTCCTTCATTGTAGCATCAATAATTTCTGAGTCACTTCGTGCAATCCATTCTTCTGCAGGGGCAAAGACTAACTCCAACATGGATTGGTTTGGATTGTAATATTCCTGCATTAAAACAATAAAGCATTAATTAGTTGTCTCATGCATGAATGCGCAGACAAGTAGCTAATGCAGTTAGCCTCTCTTTATATAAAGAAAAATAAATTAAAAAGGGAGTGAAAAGGTTACGTCTTTGCATCTATCTTTTTATTCTTTTACAGTTATTACATTCTGAAACTTCCCTTTTCCTCAATTCTCTTGGCAGGTTGAGTCAAAACTACATTGTTATTTCCTTAGGGTTCTTTGGATTTCAAAGTTAGGTATGAATAGGTTCCCCTGCCAAGGCTAGTCAAGTTAAGTCCATAGCATCTGCCATTTCACTGTTTCACCATTGACCATAACCCCTTGTTTCAAGATTTGTAACTCATCGTGATACATTTCCCCCCATTCCTTCATTTATTTTCTTTTTAGTGAAAACAGAAAGATTTCAATAAACGATTAATAACTAAAGATTTTTCGTTAGGTATTTTCATTTTAATAGAAGAAGAAATGCTCATCGTTACTGTGCCTCATCTATTGGTGCAACACAAGCATAATTACCCACACATCTGCAAACCTATTGAACAGACACAATTTAAACAGCAAGTTTTTTTCTTTCTTTTTCTTTTTTCAAGCATGAAAGTTATTTAATAGATAAAAGACGGATTTTAACATCCAATCATTTTGTTATGCAAAGAAACCATGTTGTAGTTAAGACATGTAATTCTACCATATACACTGAACAATTCTTGGAAGATTGTAAATAATGTCACCGGTATCCAATATGTAGGAAAATACAGGCAACATGGTTGCCTAAAGAATGTAAATTCAATGACAATAAAAAAGAAAATTTAGAGTTTTTACCTTCCATCTTACAGACATGTCAGCATATACACTTAGAAGGGGACTTCTGCAAGCAAACAAGAAAAAAGGTTAGGAGAGTGTAAAAGAAAGTAGTTGATAAGAGAGGGAAATGAAAATGGAAAGGATGAAAAACACTACTGCAATAGGACACTATCAAACCTCTATTGTTTTTTTTTTATTTATTATTGAGTACTAACTACAGTTATTGTAATCTTCAACTTCTTTTACCAAATTCAAATTAATGACAAGATTTGCTTTTTAAAATATAAATATGTACATATATTCTTAAATTTCTTTGTCTTTGTATGCATGGGTAATTTTAAACCTTTGTGTTCTATCAAGAACCTAGATAGTTTTTTCTTAATTTTTGTTTGTTTAACCACTTACAAATTTTGTTTTTAGAGTTTTGACACTTTTGCTTAATTGTACTACAATTTTTTTTTATCACCAAAGTTATATTAGGAACACTTTATAAAAAATTTGAAAACATCAGAATATACAATCTTAAAGTTTCAAATGATTAACCCAATTTTCTTAAAAGGTGGACTCTTGCGCCTGCAATTTTCCTTTCCACTTCTTCTATGTTTCTACCTCTTTTGTATAAAAATGTTTCAATTTCATTCTTTTAATGATATATTTTATTTTTCTTGTTTTGATTAAAAATATATTGATTAACTTTAACAATTGATTTGTTTATATATTTTTTAGTTTTAAATTATTTATGTCATGTATTATGTGTTTTTGTACTTTTATTTATGAATTGATAAAACTTATAATTATATGAGCTTATTATTCTTATTAATATATCACTTACATATATCTTTGATATTTAATAAATATAATAAAATACCTCAAATTAAAATATATATATATATAATTTTAATTAGCTTAATCTAATGTCATGCCACTTATGACTGACATCATCATTTGAAACTTTCAAAAATTAAAGAAGACAAGTTTCCGGAGCTTTGAACGAGCAATTGTCAATTAAAAGAAAAGGAAAAAAAAATGGAAGACTTGGAATGAGCAACTATTGATCAGGCTCTCAAACTTTCAACTCTATCAACTACCAATTGCCAAAAAAAAGAAAGACTTTAGAGCAACTATTGATCAAGCTCTCAAATTTCCAACTGTAATATGGAACATGAACCCCATTATTCTTTTTTAATAAGCAGTTATTTAGTTAATCCCTTACATCTATAAATTGAATACTAAAAGTTCTATTCCTCCTCCATAATAATCACAACCCAATCCAGTCAAGCTGCCATTGGGTTCAACCAGAAATCAGTTTCTTGGCAAACATGGCTTGCAAAATGTCCCATGTCCTTTCTATACTTCTCCTGATATCATCACTTTTATTGCTCTTACCTCCAACTTCAGCCAGAAACACACATTTGGGTACGTTACTTATAACTATATATGAAACGTTCTTCCTAATTAGTTCTATCTCTCTCTTTTGAGTTTGTCAATATTTCTTTTTATGGATTATTGTAGGAAAGAAAATGAACCAAGAGATTCGGAGAAGTTTAATCGATGTACAACCAGGTCCATGTCATACAGGACAGTGTCATGCATCAATTAACGTTTCACCTCCTGGTGGTTTCGTGTAGGAAAATTTTAATAGCGCAACAAAGACCGAGGGCCATAACTAATGGCTGCAAACATTACTATACATTTGCCACTACTCTCCATGTTTGCCTTTTTTATTGGATCTGTACCATTTATCATATATAGATTAGAGCATACAGTTGAGTTCTCTTTATTCTGTTGGAAAATTAAACCAAATGTAATATTTTCCTATTAATATTTAGTTTTAATCATTAATTGATATATAGTGACTGCACTTATGGGTTGAGGTTGCCTTCCCTCCCCCCAACTTTTAAATCCCTTGGCATATATATTATAATAAAACTAAATAAAATTTTATTTATTTTTTCATGATCTCATAATTTAGTTTTATTCATTGTAATTTAAGATGTATTAAAATCACATTACTATTTATTAATTTATTATGCCAATCAATCATTACTTACAAATCTTTAAAGTCTCCAATCAAGTATTAAACATTTTTTTTTCTTTTTAGTTGATTACAATTCCTCTTGTATATAAATTCTTCACTTTTAATTTGTCTTAAATTTTTTTCTCTTGCTATCATGCAAATTTTTTCAACACAAAAGTTATATTGAAACCAATTCATAAAAAGTTAATAAACACCTTATTTCTAATATCAAAGTTTCAATGTTTCAATGTTTATTCTTTTAACAATATAATTTATTTTTCCTGTTTTAATGAAAAATATATATTATTTAACAATGGATTTATTTATACTTTTTGTAAAAAAAAAATTGCTTACAATTTTAAGTAAGATTCATAATTTTAAGTTATTTATTCAATGCATTAGATTTCTTTATACATTGGTTTATTAATTGATAAAATTTATAATTTTGAAAATTTATATATATTGGTGGTATATTATTTGCATATATATATTTTTAAGAGAGAGATTAACTTATACCAATATAAAATTTTTTAATTTTACATATTTTTCTAATCATTGTATATGAGATTAAATCTTTTTTTAACTTATCTCCCTTGTATATATTAAAATCATTGATTAAAAAAAGGTATAAAACTAAAAAAATTTATACTAGCGTAAGTTAATCTTGCCCCATATATTTATATTTATATATATATATATATATTAATAATATAATAAGAAATATTCTATACAAAAAATTAAAATTAAGTATAATATTAATTGGCCCCTCTAAAATCATCTACTATTGTATATAATTTGTTAAAAGCTAATTTTAGAATAATTTTTTTTATATATAAAATTATCAAGTTTTGAACCTGATCACTAAAACTAATAATATAATACTCTACTAACCATTCTTAGAAAATGGTTGAAGTGTCTAGACTTTAGAGTCAAGGGTTTAGCTATGGTAGGGCTAAGAACGGTTCTTAGAGGTAGAATTCCTCTAAAACTTTTTTAGAAAACCTAAGAACTACTAGGGTATAGCAACTACACGAGGCTTTTGGTATTTATGTGTTTGTGTTTTAAGAAATTGGAGCCGTTTTTCATAGGAAAATGGTGGAAACTAGGGTTTTGAGAGGTTTAGGCCAGAGGTAGGGCAATTGTCTCTTTACATCCTTTTTTATATTAATAAATGAGAAGAGAAAAAATCTTATAAAATTCCAAAATTGAGCACGTAAGGATATATATATACATCGGCAGAAGCCATGTCATCCAGATTTAAATTATCATTTCTTATTTATAATCCAAATATTCTTATTTCATTATAAGCAGTTATTTATAACCAATAACGATTTACCCATTTCCAATTGAACGAGCCTTGGGCAAGGTTTCAAAGGTTGAGTCTTGGACAGCTTTTTTTTTAATAAATAAGTCTTGGACAACTTTAGTTTAACAAAAACTTCAACTTTTTTTTTAAAGACTACAACTTTAACAAGGAAATAAATAAAAATTCGTTAATTAATTAATTTAATAAATTATCATAAATATATAGATGCCATTCAGTATTTGTATTTTTGGAGTTATTCCTTTTATATATTAATTTTATGAAATTGTGAATATATATATATAATTGAAAATATTTTAATAGAATTTGAATGAAAATAATAAATGCAGACATGAAACATAAAATATATAAAGGTTCCATAAGTTTTATATTTTTTTATTTGAAAAAATTAGACATTAATTTGCTAATTGAATAAAAAGTCAAGCATCAATCACTAAATACATATAATTTTATGTGATTTGTTAATAAAATATTAAATTTTTAATTTTAGTGTTTATATTTCATTTTCATCTTCAACATATTCAAATTGAAAAATAAATACATATAATATTTTTTCAATGAATATTATTTATATGTATTATATGTCATCGCCGGTATCATCATTTGAAATTTTCAAAAATTAATGAAGAAAGATCAATTCCCCGACCTTACAACGAGCAATTGTCAACAAATAAAAGGAGGAAAAAAATTATCTGAAATGATCAACTATTGGTCAGGCACTTAAACTTCCAACTCTATTAACGACCGATTGTCAAAAAGAATAGAATAAAAAAAAAAAAAGACTTGGAGCAGCTTTTGGTCATGCTGTCAAACGGTCTGGTATATATTCGGTCCAGCGCCATACTTTTATATTATTCTAAATGGGCGAAAGTCTTTACTTTTAGCAACATAAGACAGCCCTATTTTAAATATGTGGGGCTGTGTTTTAAAAAGGCTTGAAAAAGAGTAAGCCGCCGAATAAGAAAAAAAAGTTGTCGTCGGGTGCGAGGAAAAAAGAAACAGGAGAATTGTCTGTTTGATTAAAAAGTTGAATGAAGGTTGATTATTTGATTGAGTTAAAATTTTATTAATATGTTTATAATTTATTATTTTATATTTTGAAAGATGAAAATCAAAGTTGAAATTTTTTAAAAATAAATTTAAAATATATTTATTGAATCATTTATTTAATAAAAATTTTTAATTTCTTTTAATTATTGTTTAGTTCTAATTTTAATTAGAAAAGAATTTTATATAATTTATTATTTAGTAGTGAAGATTTTTTTATGATTAATAGTTTTTTTTTTACATTGAAAAATTTTTTACATAATTTTTTGTGTTTTATTTTCATTGCATCATTAATTATTGATTCTTGTTTATTTATTGTAAATTTATTGTTATATATTACTTATTTATTATTATATTTATTACTTTAACTTAACACAAATTCAAAGTTCCAACTCTATCATGCATGGCCGTGAAGCATGAACTCAATTATTCTTATTTTATTTTAAACAGTTATTTATAATCATTAATAGTTTAGTCATTTCCCTTTGAGCAAGAAATTTGTTGATGTTAAGCTTCGACCTGGGGATGTTTTTGGAAGAACAAAACAGAAAAGCGGTTAAAGGCAAAAGCATATAGTATTTTTTGCATTGGCATTTTGATGAACAAGTCAATAAAGAGGTTAGAAGGAGAAAATAATAGGGAATTAGGATTAGATGAAACTTACCTTAGTGATACTTGGATATTTGTATTTATAGATAAGAGGTAGGGGACCATTGGGAGACAACAATGATGTGACCTAGCTAATGTAGCACTGAATGTGTAATGTTAGGTTGGTGCAATTGTCCAAATTACCTATAGCTATCTGCTGAGGGCTCATAATGAGGAAAAAGCGATTATACTCTTTTGACCACCAAATGCCCCTAACATTATATCCTTCCATTGAGCAATTTGAGTATCAAAATACTCAGTGTGTAGTTGACACATTCCACATAGACCAAAAGGGCGAAAGAGGATGACGTGAAATTTGATCCCTTGCAGCCAATGTCATCATGAAGATCGACATTGGGGATAATTAACCTTAAGTTATAGTCCAATCTGGTCCAATCTCGTGCATGTCTTTTAAGCTATGTGCATAGTCAACTTGAGCGTTGCCAAAGTGTCAATTATTTAGGATGATCTGAAATTAGGATTAGAGTTCGTCTAGTCGAAGTGGGATGTACATTTTTTCGAGAGTTTGGATTCCATCTTCATTTTGAATTTTGGTGGTGAACTAGGTGCCAATTCGTCAAGTTGGTTCTAGCTAGGGAATCTACCCAGTCTATCTTAAAGAGTCATCTGGTTTGACAAGTCTGACCTGTAAGGCTATCTGATCTAGATGGTTTGATGGCATTAAATGAGGAGAAAGATAGTTTGAGTGAAAAAATCTAAAATGGGAAGACAAAAACATGTCTATTGTATGTCCTCTGAAATGTGATGTAGTTTAGGCCGTTCATCTGATTTGAGGTATGGCTATATAAAGGACCATTGGAGCCTTTATTTTTTACCTTTCTGCTTTCATTTCTCTCAATCCAACCTAAATTTTTTTACCTCAAAAGCTTTTTAACCTTATAGTTGTTCTTCTTTTTGTTCATTCTTTTGTCTTTTTTTGGTACGTACTTTTCATTATATTTTCTAGTCTTAGTTATAGAAAGGCCGAAAGTTTCAAGGTATAACCTAAAGGGGGTCAACTCAAGCAGGATGATGACAACCTAATTCTGCTAGTCATCAGAGGTCGTGATTGTCAAAGATGGCTTACTTGTTCAACATGATGTCCAAAAAAAGGCAGCAACAAAATGATGACATTGCTCGGGCTAGAAGATAAAAGGTCCTAACCACAGAGGAGTTGCAGGCTTAGATAAATTTCGAGTTAAAAAATTGACCTTCTTTTCGTATCTCTCAGGTTAGTCCCTCTTTCTATCATCTTCGGCTCTTCCTCTTTTGGGTCCAATCTCATCAGTTTTCTTCTACTTCTGTTCTCTTACCAATAAATGCTCTTGTTGTCACTTTTATTCCCCTTTAATTAACTCTCATTTGAGATTATTTCCTCTTTCAAAAGGCATCTACCTTGTCTTTCTTCCACTAAGGTCGTGTTGCTTAAGAGTCAAAGTCTTCTGGCAATAAAGATTCTGATGATGATGAGGGTTTCAAGGAGGAATAAGAAGAAGGGAGTACCTAACAAAAAAAAGTAATGAGAAAGAGAATCTTGCAAGGTATGATAAGTTGGCTGAAATACCTGTATATACTTTTTATGACCTCGATATAATCCCCAAGAATGTGATGAAGAAACTAAAACGTAAGGCTAATCTCAAAGATTATCCTAACATGTGTTCAACTTATCACATCTATGCTTTGATGATGTCCTTTCATTTTTCTAAAGAAAGGTATAGCATATTAATGCCAAACTCCTTAGATTGAGTCACCGATAAACTGAAGCCACATCGATTCTATGTATATTGGGATTTATTCATGGTCGGTGAAGTTTCCATTTCATTCTTTATTTGTTTAATTTTTATAATTTAACTATCACTTAACTAACTTTTAACTTTATATGATATATAGTATATTTTATCATTTTTTGCCAACACCATGATATTTTTCCCAAACTTCCTTTATTTAGGAAATTTTTTCCATTAAGAGGCACCCCAACAGTAGGAGGTGGTATTACATATCTCCATCAAAAATTAGAAACTACTCTTCCTTTAACTTCAAAAGCAAAAAAAAAAAAAACGATCGTGAGACCAAGGTCGAGATCGAGGCCAGGGTCAAGGCCTAAAAGATAATAAGTAAGTTCAACATTTTTATAGATGTGCCAATAGCTCTCTCTTTCTTAGATTTATTAAATCGAAACAAAATAATAGAGTACACTCGTAAGGAGGAGCTTATCATAAATACCACGAGCTGATCTCCTTTGAAGTAATACATGAGACAAAGTATTAGGATAGGTGTGAAGTAACCTCATAAGATTTTGTTTTAACCTAATTTTTATCTAACTCTTAGCTTAGTTTTACAGAGATGTCTACCAAGAAAGATTTCAACTTCTCTTTATTTCAGTACAAACTAAAGCCCAGATTAAGAAGATTTAGCTCAGAGACCCCTCTTGTAGGGAAATAAGGTCATCAACCCCACAGTGGGTAGACCATTGAGCACTTTAGCCAATACTCCCATGCCTGCTGAAAGACGAAGTCAACAACTTATTAAGAGATTTTCTTGATAACACCTCCTCATGCCAAGAAGCCAAGGGTTAAGGTCTATTTTTCTACTTTAAAAAATCTCGAGGGAAAGGTGTTAAGGCCCAACTTAGAAAAAATTTACATAAGGCTGAAGTATACTCCCACTGATGATCCTATGGAGAACCTTAACGTGGTAAGATGATTTTACAAGGTCGCAGTCTCTTCCCTTGATGAGCACTGCTTAATCCAATTCAGCTTTTCATCATTCTTTATTTTTATTTTTACTTAAGTCAGGGCTCATCTTATGCAGTCCAACAAAAGCTCTCACCTCAACCCTATGACAATACCAGTTGGCCTTGCACCATGCCTGCCTAACTATGGCCCACCTACTCAAAGTTGAGAAGGACATGGTTACTCTAGGCAAAGAGCATAAAAAGAGCTTAGATGTTATAAGCAACATCAAGTCTAGCCTCAGTGCATCTTATAAGAATGAGGCTGACACAATGAGAGAAATGACAAGCTGACAACCAAGTTGAAGGCCATCTTTATCAAGAAAGTCTCGATTGATTCTATAAGAAAACAAGCTGAGTCGAAGCTTAATTATGCTCAAGTTAAGATAGCAAGGCTAAGGTTAGAGTTGGAGATTGGAGAGAAAGAAAAAGAAGAACTAAAAAAAAAAAAGATGTTAAGAACTTTAAGGCCTCCAATGAATTCTTCCAACTCTAAATGGAGTTTTTTAAAGATAACATGCTCAACGCCTTTGAGCTAGCTAAAGAAAAAGTGCAATTCAAGTTTGCCGACCTTAACCTTGACCTCTCTGATATTGATATCAACAATATCAAATCAAAGCCTTATTTGAATTAGTCCAGGTAAGAACAAGAAGAAAATAAAGATAGGGCACTACATGATGAGTTTAAGGCCGCTCTAAGGGCCAAGGTTGGGGAGGCTTAAGTTGAGGTTGTTGCTACTGCTCTTGCTAATAAAGGTGCCACTGCTATTGCTGCTGTTGATGTTATTGATGCATAGCTTTTTTTTTTATAAATTTTTTTTTGTTGACTTTGTGAATTTTTATTCTGAACTGCTGACATTTAAGGTTAATTTTTGTTGTTACCTTGAATAGAAACATTTGATGATAATCTTTGTACTAACATGATCATTCAATAGAAAACTGAATACATTTTGCTGAAGTTTTAGTTTGGTTTTATTTTTTCTTGACTTAAAACAAGTTTAAGGTCAGTTAATTGATGTTATGACATGAGCTCTACAGGTTTACCTCAAAATAAATCAACCAGTATTTGATTTGATTGAAATTAATTTCAACTTTAAGTTTGGTTAAAGTGAGCTAAAAATTCACTTAGGTACTTAAGGACAAATTAACTTGAAAATTCATATAAAGTTTTAGGATGAATTTTATTAAGTCGATTAGAGTGAGGAGTGAACATAGGTACTGTGAAATGAACATAGTTGTTATGATTTTGTTGATTTTTGGGTTACAAGTGTGAGCTCGATATAGCCAAGCTATTGATAATACACTTTTAAGTTATTTGCATTCCATGTCTTAGGAATTGTGTTGTCATTCATGTCTTATAGCTTGTAGGTCACATCACGAATGATCTCCTTAACTACATATGGTCTTTCCTAGGTCGAGCTTATTTACCATCTCATCATCAACTTCTAATGCTTTAACCTTCTTAAGTACCAAGTCATCCTTCGAGATATTCTTACATCAGATCATTTTATTATAATAGTTGGATACCATCTATTGATAAGCCACTATCTATGTTAAACTTGCATCTCTCTGTTCTTCAATGAGATTTAGGTCAGTTCTTAAAGCCTCTTCATTTCTTTTTTTCGATCCTAACTTGACCCTGAAGCTCAAGATAAGGTTTGTAGCTTTGGCTTGTCCATTAGATTGAGGGTAGGCGACCAATGTGAATCTGAAGTCGATGTAATGGTTTGAATACCATTATTTGAACCTTGAGTTTTCAAATTGTTTGTCATTATCTGTTATAGGCTAAATCTATAGATTACGTTCTTCCACATAAATTTTTCAACTTGTCCATTGTGGTAGATAAAGCCTTAACTTCGAGCCATTTTGTGAAGTAGTCTACTACTACTAAAATGAATTTTTTTTATCTTATGGCTAAATTAAAAGGTCTAAAGATATCCATTCTCCATTACATGAAGGGCCAAGGACTAATAATAAGAGTGAGCTCAGTCGATGAAAGGTGTTGTACGTGGGTGGATCCCTAATATTAATCACATCTTTTGACTAGATCCGTCAGATTCCTTCTTATAGTAGGCCAGTAGTAGCCCTACCTGAGCACCTTCTAGGCTAATGGTTAAGGTTCGAGGTAGTTTTCACATATTTTTTCATGAATTTCTCATATAATGTAGTTTGCTTCCTTATCATCTATATATCTCAGATCAGGTAAACTAAAAGATTTTTTGCATAATTTCTCATTGATCATCATGTACCAAAAAACCTTCATCATCAATGCTTTAGCTCAAACCTTATCTTCAGGTAACATTCCCGTGGTCAAGTGTGTCTTTATCGAGGTCATCCAATTTTTTTTTATAATTTATCCTACAAGCTTTTTTTCAATGCTTTTCTATACTAGTTTTTCCACCAAGAATCAATTCAAACACTTTGTTGTTATTCCTAAAGGCAACTTAGATAGAAAATCTGCCAGTGAGTTTTCAAACCTCAATATCTTCTTTACTTTGGCTATAGTAAAATTAAATATCAAAGTTAGTACTTTATCCCAATATCATCGAATCCCTTCTTTCTAAGCTTCGAACTCTTTATTTATCTAATCAGTTACTAATTAGGAGTCACTATATGCAGTTATATGTTAAACATTTAGTTCAACTATCGATCTTAGTCTAACCATCAATACCTTATATTCCTTCTCATTATCTGATGCCTTAAATATAAACCTTAAGGCATATTGGTATTGTAGTCCTTCTAGGTTGATTAGAATAAGGCTAACTCTTCCACTGTGGTTTGCGATTGATCCATCAACAAAAAGCTTCCACGTTTCCTTGTCTGGGGTTTTTTCATTTTCCTTGGGTTGTTATTCAAAATGGGCGAAAGTAAGCTCTACAACAAAGTCCATTAACATCTAAGATTTCAAGGTCGATCTAGGTAGCATATGCAAGTTAAATTTGCTAAGCTCTACTGCTCACTTGATTAACCTTTCTAATAATTCTAACTTCTGTAAAACCTATCTCAATGGTTGATTAGTCAGTATATCGATATGTGGCTTGAAAATACGGCCTGAGTTTTTTGATAAAGTGAAAATTGCCTAAGTTAATTTTTCGATACCATTATAGTTTATTTCTAACCCCAACAAAACCTTACTGAAAAAATCAACCAATTTTTACTTTTCCTCTTCTTTTTGGACCAAGATCGAGCTAATGGCCTGATCTGTGATAGCCATATATAAGTATAAGATTTTATCGAACCTCGGCTTGGACCTGATAGGTGGAGAAAATAGGAACTTTTTTTAGTTTTTCAAAATTTTTTAGCATTGAGGGGTCCACCTAAATCAGATATGTTTTTTAAAATTTTAAAGAATGGTAAACATCATTCCACTGACCTAGAAATAAACCTATTTAAGGCAACTATTCTTCTAGTTAACCTCAACATTTTTTTTACTAAGGTCATTGCTTTCATGCTCAAGATTACCTGAACCTTTTCTGATTTCATCTTTATTTCTCTCTTATTAATTATGTAACCAAGGAATTTTCTTGATGTGACTCTAAAACCACATTTGCTCGAGTTAAGCCTCATATTATACTTTTTCAAGTGCTAAAGGTCTCTTCGAGGTCTTTTAAGTGCTCAACCAAACTCTTGCTTTTAACTATCATGTCACCTACATATACTTTTATGTTACAATCGATTTGGTGTTTAAAGATCTTGTTAACCAGTCTTTTATAAGTTGTCCCTACATTTTTCAATCTGAAAGACATCATTTTATAATAGTAAAAACCCTTCTTGATAATAAAAGTTATTTTTCCTTATCATCCTTCAGTATTTTGATTTGGTTGTAACTAGAGTAGGTATCTATGAAACTAAGAAAGCCATGCTTTGTGCTATCATCAATTAGTTAATCTATTCTAGGAAAGGGAAAACTATCTTTTGGGCATGCTTTGTTCAAGTAAGTAAAATCAACACACATCTTTCATTTTTTATTGTGCTTTTTTTACCATAACCATATTGATTATCCATTCAGGGTAATAAACCTACCTAATGAAGCTTGCTTGTAATAATCTATCGATCTTCTCCTAGATAACCCTTTGTCTTTCTGCGGCAAAGGTTCTTTTTTTTTGTCAAATTGATTTTACATCGATGTTAGTATGCAGGCCATGGACTATTACCTCGATATCAATTTCAGGCATGTCAAACAGTGTCTAAGTAAATAGCTCAGCATTATTTCTCAGAAGTTAAATTAACTAATCCTTGCATTGAAGTTTTATTTTGATATGCATATATGTTCAGGGATGTTATCCTAAAACAGTGTGGCTATGAAATCCTTTGCTGGTTCAGGTCAGTTTTCATCTGAGTCAAATTTTTGGTTAATTATATCTTTTTGTTTGGTTAAGTCCGGACCATTTCTTACAAAGACACAATAATTAGTATGTTATTGGTAACTTGTTAAAATATATGGTTGAATCGATATGTATTTTTCATTTTAAATTATATTTTGGCTGACATATTAACTCGGTCCAAATGACATGTAATTTGTTTGTATCAGCTTAAAAGTCCATTCATCTTTAGAATTACTTCAAAAATTCATAAATAGAACAAAAGATGTTTTTTTGTTTAAGCTTAAGAGCTCAAAGTAGCTTAAGAGTATGCTTCTATCAGGTCAATCTTACTTTGTATGTTCTTGCTTATGCTTTTTTGTTTTTTTTCAATTTCTATTACTTTTCTTGGTTGAATTGTCGGTCTGCTTCCCAGTACTTCATTTCATTATGGTGACATAATTGTTGTGTCATTGATTAGTCTCCCCTAACTCTCCAACCCCCTAAGATATTGGAAATTTTACTTTCAGATAAGGAGCTAAGCCTATAAGCCATATAACAGTTTAGTTAAGTTGGCTTACTATCATATTATAAGCAGATGGGATGTCCGTAACCATAAACTCTATGACCAAGGTCATCATCCTCGATTCTATCCCATAGAGATCGGTAGTTTAATGGTTCCTTTTACTAGTACTTGCTCATTCTCAAATTCCATTAGAGTTTTAGTAATCGGTTGCAACTAGTCTTCACTAATTCCTATCTTTTTCATAATGCCATGGTATATGATGTCGATTGAGTTTCTATTATCAAACAAGATTCTCTTGACTACATAATTATACACTACAGCTATTGTCATAATGGTTTTGAGCTACCCAACAAATTTGGAAACGAAAATGAAAAAAAAAATGAAGATGACATTAATTTTTTTTTTTTTGTTAAGTGCGATTGGCCATTTTATTAAAATTTATCCATTTAATAAAATCTTAAAATTAATTAAAATTTATTAAAAAAATAATTTAAGGTCTATAAAACAGTTTGGGTCTAAGAGTTGGTTACATTAGGGAAGGATTAGTAGCCTCATAATGCCCATTTAAAATGGTACTAATTAATTATGTATTGTTCATTGATCTTGATAAAAATAGTCATAGTTTCGGTGTTTAAAAGTAATTTCCTTGACTTCCTTCATTTATTAGAATTTGTTTTTTTTTATTTTTATTAAATTTTTATTATTTTTTGTTATTTCATTTGATTTAAGAAAAATAAATTGAAACCCTTTTATTGAAATAATTCTTAAAATGTTCCAGTGTGTTAGTAATATTAGAAGAACTCTTTCTCACCTACAGCTTTTTTAGGCATCGCTTCTCAGAATACGTTGAAATCCTATTCTCAGAGGCTTGGATATACTTTTCATAAAAAACTATGTCGTGCATGTAATGCAAAAGATAATATGTTGATGCACACATTTTAATTTAATTTTAGAAATTTTATTGGTTTTTTATTAGAATTTTTAAAGAAAAGAAAAAAATTTTATCATATTAAAGATTTTCTATAAATACTTCAATACATTGATAATATTTTAAAAATATTTTCTCACTTAGGGATTTCGTAACTCGGAATACTTTTAGAACCTCATCCTTAAAATAAATTTCCTTTTTCCCCAGTTTTTGTCATTTCATTTTAATAAATTAGTTGTTTTTACTTTTACTTTATAGGAAAAAAAAAAAGAAAACTTTTTATTATATTGATAACTTTTTAAAAAACTAATACATGAGTTTATTAAAAAAAATACCTAAATATTTATAAGTATCACTAAAAACTGATTATAAATCTTAAAGCATAAATTTTTTTCATATTTTTACATAATTTTTAATTATATTATTATCTTTTATTTTATTTCAATTTTCTTATCAAGGTAAAAACCATTATTATTATTTTAGTCATCATTTTAATCTTAGTTTATTTATATTACTTTTTTATGTTTAGTAATTTTAAACATATCAAAATTTAGACTTCATTATTATTTGTTCATATTTTATTGGTATTATTAAAAAAATATATTTATCTTAAAAAATTAAAAAAATTTAAACATAATAATAAAAACTTAAAAATAATAATAAAAACTTAAAATTATAAAACTAAAATAAATTAAGAATTTAGAAAATACAAAAAAATAGACCAAATCAATCAACGATCTATTCAATGAGCGATTCTATTAGGCCTGTCAGGGGAGTGGCTTAATTGGTTTTGCAGATGGTTCACTGGGTTTTGGGCAGTTTAGACCGATTCAAAATCGATTCATTGACGGTTTGGTTGGATTGGTCTAGGCCTAGGTGCTTTGGTGCTAGATTACCATGTCAGGTGCACAACTCGGGTTAGGTCATAAGCTGGTGCGCAGATCCTAGGTTTTCAAAACGATGTCATTTTGAGACCCTTCAACCTATATAAAAGCCCCAAAAAAATTTTTTGCTGATTCCCTCGCCTCTTTAAAAAAAAATCTCATTTTTTTCTCTAAACCAAAAATCCCAAGGAGGCCGATAGGTCATTATTGCCGTCATGCCACCACTACTATCGGTCGTTGGTCGTCATCATTAGTGATTGAAAAACTTCAAAAGCTCACCAAAATAGATTCTCGGCCTCTTAAGTCCTGATCTGACCTTCTTTGCAAAAAATATCATGAATGGTCTAAATTGGGAGTAAAAGTTTTGACCAAAACTTTTTTTTATTTTCATTTTTGGAACTTTTGGTCCCTATTTTCAAGGGCTGTAGATTTGTGTTTGGTTGTGGTATTTAGTTTCTATTTTGGGTTTTTATAGAAAGAACCTTTCTTTTTTTTTGTTTTTTGGGTTCGGCATAGCTTTTTTCTGGGTTTTTCATTTTTGTTAGGTTTTTTTCATCAATTCCCTTATTTTTCTTGCAAAAATGAGCTCTATTTATAGAGCTTTATGGGATTCAAATCCCTAATTTTTTGGAAATCAAATTCCATATTTTCAACCGGCCTGGTAGACTTTTGGTGGCCAAAATTCACATTGCCAAGTTAGATAAGGGTGTCAGGCAATTGCCGATGACTTACAGTGGCTAAGATTTTAGACTTTGTGGAAGGTGCATTTAATGCACCAAGATTTTTGTCAAATAGATCATAAAAGAAAAAAAAAGAGGGAAAAAATATAATAATAATAATAATAATAATAATAATAATAACAATAATTGATATAAAAAAAATAGATAACTACAGCTATCCCTCTTTGTCTATTTCTGAGAATTAAAAATAAGGCAAAAACAGACAATCATTTTAGTTGGAAAGAAAAAATATTGGGCACAAAAAAAATTTTCAAAAAATTAAAAGCCTCCTCTAAATAAAAGTTCAATGATGTTTTTAAAAATTTAAAAGGCTCCTCTAAGTAGAGGCTTAACGACTTTTAAAAATAAAAAAAAAAATGCTCTTCTAAGCAAAGGCTTAATAACTTTAAAATTAAAAATTCCATCTCGAAAAAGTTTATCTAAGTAGAGGCTCAATAACTTTAAAATTTTCAACTTGAAAAAGCTCCTTTAAGCAAAGTCTTAATGACTTTAAAAATTTTATCTTGGAAAAGCTCTTCTAAGTAGAGGCTCTATAACTTTAAAATTTTCAACTTGAAAAAGCTCCTCTAAATAGAAACTCAACAACTTTAAAAAAAATTAATTTTTTCTCAAAACTAACATCTCATTTTTGAAAAAAAAAAACAAATTTTCTTATTTTTAAAGAATGAAGTCTTATATTGAATCATTATCCTTTTACAAAGGCCAAAAAAAATTTTTCCATTAGGGAATGAAAAATCTTTACAACTTGTAATATTAACCTTTCATGAATGCATATACCAAATGCACTAAATGCAATACATGTAATGCAATCAAATTATTCCCTTCCAATTGTGGTAAAAGGTTCTTAGAATCTCTTGCCTTTTTTGCTTTAGTCATCAAAATTCTTAATAATTATCATAGAACTAACTCATCTTTGGCATCTAATCATCATTTTCCTCAACAATATTTTTTCCTCTTTTTGCAGCATCATTGTCTTGTTATGCTTTTCTTGTCATTTTTTACCTACTTTTATCAACTTTTAAAAAGTAATGCTAGGATTTTCTATGTTATTGGTTAGTTTTCATTATTTTAAGTTCAAAACAAATAAAATGCATCATACATTTCTCATATTCGTTTATAGGATAGACAAGGATAGCAAATGATATAAAGGAATGGATATATTATCAGACAAGGATAGCAAATGATATAAAGGAATGGATATATTATCTTTATTTCTCAAAGAAGAGGGAACATATTTCAATAAACAGATAACAAAATCATAAAGGGTTTGGGTGGGAACAAAAGCATCCAAAGAATGATTACAAGATAATCATGAACAAATTATTCCTAAATTCTTTTTCTAAAACTCAACTAGATAACATCATTGATCTTTCAATGCTCATCAAACCACATTTGCCCTTGTATTGTGAGGTCATCTCATGATCTTACCTCTCCTTTATGTTCAAGCCATCTTTTTAGGTTTTCAACTTAAATATATCTTTTTTTTTTCTTTTTTTTTTCTTTTTTTTCTCTTTTTTTTTCAAACAAAGTATTTTTTCACAGCATCTAAGTTTATTGGATTAGGCAAATTATTTTTATCCATTTCTGTCAAAATTAATGCCGCACCAGAAATAGCTTTCTTCACCTCCATATGGACCTTTCCAATTTGGTGTCTAATTTTCTCGATTGCCATGTTGACTTGAAAGGATCTTTTTTAATACTAAGTCTTCTTCTCGAAAGTGATGAGGGTAGATTTTCTTATTATGTGCTCTCATCATCCTCTTCTAATATAATTGGTCATGGCAAAGTGCTGTAAGGCTCTTCTCTTCAATGAAATTTAATTATTTGTAGGAATTTTGCACCCATTCTGCTTCCTCTAGTTGTACTTTCATTAAAAATTTCAATCAGGGAATTTTCACTTTAACCAATAATATAGCTTTCATTTTATAAACCAACAAAAATGGGGTAGCCCCAGTAGAGGTTTTGATTAATGTTCTGTAAGCATGTAAGGCAAAAGGTAATTTCTTATGCCAATCTTTGTAAGTATCAGTCTTCTTTTTTAAAATTCTCTTAATATTTTTATTTGCAGCTTTTACTACTCTATTCATCTTCGGACGATATGGTGCTGAATTATGATGATGGATATTGAACTGAATGCATACTTTTTCATTATTTTGCTATTTATGTTTTTGGCATTATAAAAAATAATCCTTTCTGAAAGCCCATATCTGTATATTATCTCTTTCTTTATGAACTTGCTTACCACGGATCAAGTCACATTAGCATGCGATATAGCTTTTATCCATTTTGTGAAATAACATTCATCATAAAGATGAATCTATGTCCATTCGAAGTTTTAGGAGTGATGGGACCAATGATATACATGCCCCACATAGAGAATGGCCATGGTGGAGCCAAAATGTTTAAAGCTGATGAAGGAGCATGAATCTTGTTAGCATAAATTTGACACTTATGACATCTTCTGGCATAATCAATACAGTCACTTTTCAATGTCAACTAATAATAGCCAGCCCTCATAATTTGTCTAGCCATCATATGATCATTTGTATGTGTCCCATAAACCCCATCATGTATTTCTTCAAGAATTTTCTTTGCTTCAACTACATCTACACATCTCAGGAGTACCTAATCTTGGCTTCTTTTGTAAAAGATATCTCCATCAAAGAAAAAACTCATAACTAGCTTTCTAATAATTCTTTTATCATTTTTTATTGTATGCTCTAAGTATTATTGACTTTTAATATATTGAAGAATATCATGATACCACTTCTCATCAATTTTTTCTTTGACACTTGAGCAATGTGCTAGTACATCTTTCACATCCAACTTAATGAGTTAGATCTCAATATTTGCATCTATTTTGATCATTACAACTAAAGTAACCAGTGCATCAGTAATCTTATCTAGGCAAATGCTTGAATTGAACTTCTTTAAATTGCTTGACTAACTCAGAGATGTATTTATAGTATCAAACTAACATAGAATCTTTCATTTCTCATTCATCTCGTAATTGATAAATGACTAGAGTTGAATCTCAAAACACATCCAACACTTTGATCTTTCTTTCAATTGCTACTTACAGACCTATAACACAAGCCTTATATTCAACCACATTATTTGTGCAGTTGAAATTTAATCTAGCTGTGATGGGATAATAGTGTCTATTAGAAGATATCAAAATTGCCCAAATACCATGGCCCAAAGCATTAGCAGCTCTATCAAAATACATTCTCTTTAATGGCTATCACATTTTTGTCAAAAAAATTAACCTTCATAGGTTCATAATCTTTAGGCACACAATCAGCAAGGAACTTGGCTATTGTACTTCCTTTAATAGCCTTTTAAGTTACATAAACAATATCATATTTTGAAAGTATAACTTACCATTGCGCTATTTTCCCTGTTAGTAAAGGCTTCTTGAAGATATACTTGATAGGATTCAACTTTACTATAAGCCAAGTAATGTAATAAAGCATGTATTACTTGAGCCTCCAAGCTGTCTAGGCTAGTGCATAACATATTTTCTCTAATGGCGAATACTTGACTTGTATTCCATTCTCCTGGATCATGTTTTCTAAGAAACTTGAAAATGGGATTGCACTTGTTACTGAGTTGAGAGATAAAATAAATAATATAGTTCAATCTCCCCAAAAAGCCTTACCTCTTTTTCAGAGTATGAGGTAGGGATAAGTTCTGAATATTCTGTATCTTATCTGGATCAACTTTGATTCTTCGTTCACTAACCATAAAGCCTACTAGTTTTTCTAATTTAGCACTAATTGCACATTTGGTAGGATTCAACTTTAGCTAAAATTTTCTCAACCTATCAAATAACTTTCTAAGGTCAACTACATGATCTTTTCTTTCACCAGATTTAACAATCATATCATTCACATACACTTTTAACTCTTTATGCATCATGTCATAAAAGAAAGCCACAATTGCTCTTTGATAAGTAGCACCGGCATTTTTCAACCCAAAAGGTATGATTTTGTAACAAAATGTCCCTCACATGGTCATAAACATTATTTTCTCCATATCCTTTTGAGCCTTCTTAATCTGATTATAGCATAAAAAGCCATCCATCAAGGAAAATGTGGAATGTCTGGTAGTGTTATCCACTATGGTATCGATATAGGGTAAAGAAAAATTATCATTGGGACTCACCTTATTCAAATCTCAATAATCGATACACATTCTCACCTTTCCATACTTCTTGAGAAAATGTACTATATTGGCTATCCATTCAAGATATTTGGCTACCTTTAAAAATCCAGCATCTAATTGCTTTTTCAATTTCTCTTTAATTTTTAGTAACATATCTGGCTTCATACGCCTTAGCTTTTATTGTACTGGCTTGTCTTCCAACTTCAAAGGTAATTTATGCTTTACAATATCAATACTAAGTCTTGGCATATCTTGGTAAGACCATGTAAACACATCCATGTATTTTCAAAGTAATTCTTTTAGCCTTGACTTATCAACTAGTGAAAGAGATATACCAATTTTAACTTCTCTTCTATTTTCATCATCCTCCAAATTCACTAATTCAATAATTTCCTGATGGGGCTCAATTGGCTTATCTTCATGTTCTATTGATTTCAATAAATCAGAAGGCAATGTGTAATTATCTAAATCTTTTTCATTATCAAGTTTGTCAGTATGAATTGGGTTTTTTAAATCGAATATGAAATTATTGTCATGATTATCTTTGTGTTCATTATTTGGGACCTTACAAGGGGTGACTGAAGAGAATATGGGCACATAAAAGCGGAATGACAAGAAAATGATTAAGGTAGAATGAATGAATCAAATGAAAGTGAAAACAAATAGAAGAAATGTAAATACATTTTGTAAGTATTTTATCAAAACAATAAACATTAACATACCACCAAAAATCTTCTAATGCTCATAGAGAGTAATTAGAGATTTAAAATTCCACAATACATTACTTTTCAAAAGTTTTAAAAAGAATAAACAGTTCTATGATATTTCAATTATTTAAGTCCAAAGGGCAAAGACACACAAACAACTTTTCATCCTAACTCTTTTTTTCTTCTTTATCCAGCATCTGAATGGCTAGAAAAATATTGCATCAATTCTGTACTTGGGACTTCAAGTGTGTATGGGTAACTGCATCCTCCCGAACAAAAATAATCATAAAGGTAACGAATGACCATCGGCTCTGACTCTGGCTTAAATCTCCTAAGATTAGCCATTCTTTTTTTTTCTTTTCATTCATGATTTTCATTCTATCTCCACTTATCAGTTTATAACCTAAGCCGAATCTATCTTTCTTATCATATATTACTAACAACTTCATGATTTCTTGTAGATTCCTCTCAAGTCCAACTCCAGGTTGTCATTCTATCCTTATAAACTGCTCGACGACTAATTTAATAATCGTTGATAAGTACGATAAATATAATTTAGATCTTTAAACCATATATGTCGTATTGGCAATCTAGAAATATCTATAAGAATACTCTAGGGTTTCATTTATAGTTTTCACATAATAAGTATTTACCAGTTAAGTTACTAGTAAATCTTCTCTCTTGCCATACATGTAAGCTTTCCATCAATAATGGTTTGACTTTCTGGTGTAATAAGGATGGAACAACACTTGTCATATAAATCCATGGCCTACCTAACAAGTAGTTACATGAGGGGAAGATATCTATAACTTAGAATTTTACATTGAAAGTGTAAGGGCTAATTTGCAATGGCATTTTTATATCTCCAAGCACCTCTTATTGGGTCCCATCAAAGGCTCAAACTACCATATAACTAGGTTTCATGCAAGATCTATCAACAGATAGTTTTGTCAAAGTAGTTATGGGCATAACACTAATTAAAGAGCCATTATCGATCAAACCCTTAGGCATTATGTGACTCTTGCATTTTATAATAATGTGGAGACCCTTGGTACTTTTTTGACCTTCAGGAAGAATCTTTTCATCACTGAAAGAGATATAGTTTAAGATTGTTAGATTGCCAACAAACTATTTCACATATTCAATAGAGATATTGTGAGACACATATGCTTGATTCAGCACCTTCAGTAAAACGTTATGGTGTGACTCTGAGCTTAGCAATAATGATAATAGTGAAATTCTAGCTAATATCTTGTTCAATTGTTTTACCACTTTATAGTCGCTATGTTTTATTGGCTTTAAAAATTCATAAGCTTAATTTTTAGAGATCGATTTTTGACATTCTTTATCTAGGACTGTTATAGGATTACTCTAATATTTTACTTATTCTTTGACTTTTGCTTTTTCTTTCCTAGCTTTTTCTAGTATTTTTGGAGTATAACACCTCTCATTCCGGGTTATACCTCTTATGCCCTTTATGTTTACAGTATCTAGATTGACTATGATGTTATAATCATACTTCCACGGTATTGCTTTGTCATTCTGGTATGAAAAAGGGTTAGAGATTTTAATTGTCACTACTAGTAAGGAGATGAGCTTTTCAGGCCTTGGGGTCAACTTCTCATCATAATAGATAGTTATCGATCTATGCATAAACCTATTCTTCGAATCAATGGTAGACACTTTAGCCTCCATCTCATCTTTTCTTTCTTTAAAAAATTTTATCTAACCCATATCCATTAATTTCTACACCTTTTGGTAGAATTAGTCACAACTCTCGATAGAATGCCCCTTTTATGATAGTCATAGCTCTCAACTGAATTAATCATTCTGGAGTATTTGTGAGGCTTTATTGACTTCAACATATTAGCATTGACTAAGGCTTCAAACACGTTAGCTATCGAAGTCTTGACTTTATCTATCCCTCTCTTCACATGGCATGTTGACCCATCAATTAAAGCATTTATTGATGGTCTAGTATGGTTAAGTAAAGGGTTTCCATTAACATTTGGAGTCCTTCATTGGTTGGTATTAAAGTTTAACAACCCTTCATTGATTAACCATTGCACTTTATACTTCAAAACAATGTAGTTTTTCATAAAATGACCTAGGTTTTCATAATGATAATCACAATATGCATTAGGATCATATCATTCAGGAAATAAAGATTTTAAAGGTTCAATAATAACATGGGCTATTAAATGTTTCTCAATAAGTCCAGGGTACAAATCTGTATATGTCATGGGAATAGGATTGAAAGTGGTTTTTTATTGGGTATTTCTTGGAGCTTTTGAACCACTACTTGGATTAGGTCTTCATTCTGGTCTAGTAGATGTAGAAGGATGCTTG
Source organism: Durio zibethinus (assembly GCF_002303985.1). Next base: position 4,480,174 of record NW_019167904.1, read on the forward strand.
AATGAATAAATGGGTGTCTAAAAAGATGACTAAAAATAGGTGGATAAGCTAGTTATTGTAGTGGCTGATACGGTTGATCCGAATGAAAGATGGATAAAACATTATTTATGAGAAGGTAATGAGTTTGATACACTAATGCAGGGTATAGCATGAAACCTCTAAACTATTGCCTCACATAGTTTACTACTTAAGCTTTATTTTCATTCTTATTGAGAGCTCTACCTTTCTTTGCTTCGCTTGTTTCTCCTACATCGAGCTTGTCATTTTTATGGCATTTTCAATAATCTCACCTGATATCGCCATATCTATAATGTTCTTGGTTACATTGCCTATCAATATTTCATAGTAAGATGCTTTTAGGGTGTTTACAAATAGGATAGTTATCTCATTCTCAGTGAAGGGAAGTTGTACTTGTGCAGCCACATCTTTCCATCTCTGTGCATACTCTTTAAAGTTTTATATTACCTTCTTTTTCATGTTTTGTAAAGATAGACAATTTGGAACTAGATCCATGACATATTGATATTGTGTAAAGAATGCCTTCATGAGTTTTTACCAAGAATGAATACGAGTCCTATCTAGTTAAACATACCATTTGGCTATAGAACCTATAAGGTTATCTTCAAATATGCACATCAACAACTTCTCGTCATGAATATTTACTATCATCTTACAAAAATACATGATGACATGAGTCATTGGATATTTGTGCCATCATTTTATTCAAATTTAAGGACCTTAGATTTAGATGGAATGACCACATCTAGGACCAAACAAAGCTCGGTTACATCTATAGAGTCATAAAAATTCATTTCCTCTATGGCCTTAAGTCTTTCTTCTAATAATTTCATCTTCTACTAGGTACTAGTGTCTTTCATTTTCTCAGATGTCATCATCCCTAGCTTTTCTCTTTCTTTGGGTTCATTTAAGTTAGGAATCAAGATTAGCTCAGATAGTTTTTCTACCATGATGAGTTAGTAAAATTTTGAACCTGTCCTAAAGCAAGTGTGGATATCATTCCTGGATACAGATAAGAATATCCTCTAAGAGTAGGGATTTACACTCTGGCTCCTTGAAAAGGTGGAGTTAGTCATGGCTCAAACCTTAAAGAATATACAGGATCCATCATATTTGGCGATTGCTCTTGAAAGCTAGGATTTTCTTCCACCATTTTTTTGTCAAGATTCTTAAGCATGTCCATTATCTTACTAAGATCCACTTTTACTTCCTTTTGAACCTTTCAATCCTCTCAAACCAATTAGCCCATTCTTGTTTCATGATTCTTGTTTGAACCCTAGTGTTGTATGAATGACGAGTAGGTTGAGTAAAAATTTTGGTGGGTGAGCTATTCTTGAATCTTTATTATCACAAATTTTCAAAAATCAAAATGCCATATGTTGAAAATTTTATTTTTCACTTCTTTTTATGATTTTTTGTGAAAGAAAAATATGGTTATTAAAAAAATGATGCACATGATGCATGAATGCAAGTCAGAAACATTTATTCTTGGACGAATTTCAACACTAGAAATTTTCATTGATTTTATACATCTTTTGTTACACAGGATTATCATCATAGAATTATATCCATAGAAACATTTGACTTGCTCATAATAATCCTTAGCCTTGTCTAGAAAGTTTACTAGGCACTGTTTATATTCTCCTATGGGATTTACTTATCTTTTTAATGCCTCTACCTTTTCAACCATCTCTTATGCCTTTTCCATTGCCTTACAAACTTAACTGGTCAAGTGCTGTGTGTATTGTTGCCTTCCTAAGCTTTCTGCTCTTCATCTTATATGGGCATCTCTTTTTGAATCATATGTGAAGATCCAATCTTTTTTTCTTCTCTACCACTCATCTATTATTACTGAAATATAGTTCTTGTGGTCTTGTAATTGCAACTCCAACCCTTAAATCACCTAATGAAGCGATTCTTTTTTATTTAGTATTTCAAGGTGCTTTTTTCTCTCTTTTATAAGCATATCCTTCAACCTTTCCTTTTTTTTTTGGCATTCAACCAATCTTACTGAAGCTGTAAAGTATAATCCCTCCCAATTCTAATATTCTTGAGAAATTTCAGTGACCTTTTCTAATTTTTCTCGAGCTTTGCCTTTCCATTAGTTCATGTCCGCTCAACGTTTATTCATTTCATGTTGCTAACTAAGGTAAGATTTCGTGACTATTCTAGTATTGAATTAGACTCGTAATCTCTTATTTTCATGTACAGATCTTTCAAATCATTGTTGGCTACATCCCGTTCTTTTATGACCTTCTTCAATTTGCTCTCTTAGACTTCTACTTCATATTTCAACTGTCCTATCTTCTTATAAAGTATCAAATTTTTTTTATTTCCTCTTTTTCAACTTGTAATTCTTTTCTAACAAGCTCAACTTTTGATAATTATACTTTTACAGAAAGGTTAATTGCTTGATGTGAGCCATTATTAGAAGAAAGTACTATGTCTTTAAGTTGCTTCACTTTTCAAATCTGGTAATCAAGAGTGACTTTGTCAAAGAAAGGCCTTAAGCATTTTTTAGTTTTCTTTTATGCTTGGATTAAATGCTCCAAGGTTCTTGGTGGATTGGACTCCCTATAGGTGAATTCTACTTGAACTAGGTCATAAGTGGCAAAAACAAACTACTTTACACTGAATTACCTCAAAACCATCAATGGAGCATAACTTACCATACCCCATAATCCTAACAGTGATATCCACAGTTCATTTCCTCCTCAATACAATATGGCCACATAAGGTCCATGGCACTATCTATTTTATTTCATCCCTAGTAAGCCTTCACAAGAATAGAACCATTCTTCTTTAGTATTCAATGTCAGCCATTGGCTTTTACAGAATTTTTCAATTGGTGCCCTGTTTTGAAGATACGGCTTTGAGAATGCACTCTTTTCACACTTGAAATAACTTTTATCCCCTATACATAAAATAGCGGTGTATACCCTATGAACCATTCTTTTTCATCTCGTTGACAGAAATTCAATGACTTGATGGTTTTGGCTAAGACTGATGGTGCAAGATTAATTGCTTAGATTTTAATTTTCTTAAAAAAGTCCACCACTATTATCTTGATATAGCCTAAGGTCTTCGAAAACATCACCATGCCATACATTGCTAAGGCAAACATAACCATGTTTTAATTATCTTCAAGATGCCATTGAACAAAATTACAGAAAAAACCCAACAAATACTAAGATGTTCACTTTTAGGCTTTATAAAGGAATCTATGGTTTCTACTTTAACCCCTATAAACTTGGCCAACTTTTTGTGATAATCTAACTTTGGCTTTTAGATAAACACTTTATCCAGACATTGTAGTTCTATCATGAGCACATCAAGTACTCTTCAATGGTTGGCACCAAATCTTCTTGATTAAAAGTAAAGCATCTATAGATGGGTCCTAAAACTATATAATTGCCCTGACCAACTATTCATCAATCACCATCGAAATGAGGGATGCATTTTGCCCATACTTTCTACAAAATTTGTCTTTTTTTTCTTCACTTAACCGACCCTAGATGATGGCTAAGTCTTCTAAATTATTCTGTATGAGATCTAAATACACCTTCTTAGATAACTTAGACACATAATCAATGGGCAAACAATCTTCATTCTATTGTTAGGCTTCCTTTGATCAGATATGTACTTCATTATATGACTCATATGGGACATTGATGAAGGATAAGCAAATCTATAGTTCTATGGGATCCATGAAGAATTTCTTAAGAGAAAGATGTCCTAGAGCAAATACCTTGATACAGAATTGTATGATATGATTTATGTAAAAGGAAAAAGAAAACAAAACAAAATTGAATTAATGTGAGGATGTGGTTTGAGATTAAAAAAAAGTTTTTTTGTGAGATTTTTGTTTTGTTTTGTTTTCAACTTTTATTCTTACACAATTTGACTTAGGCATTTTCTAAAACAAAGGTAGGCGAAACTCTACTTAAGGTGGGCTTCCTACAACTTATTACATGCTTGTTTGGATTGATATGCATCTAGAGGTTCCCAAATTATTCCTCACTATCGTCCATGTTGGACCACTAAGGCACCTCGATCTTCACCCATTATAGGCTACCAAAAAAAGGGGTTTCGATTTGAATGGAAGTGTTTTGCTTGCTATTGCGGAGGTTATCACCTCACGAAAGTATAGGTACTTTACTTCCTCTTATAAGAGACGAAACCCGAGTATAGAACTCATGCATGAAGTGCAACATGACATCGTGTGTGCAAATATTTCCTAATTTATTGAGATTAATATATACAAATGAATAAAAGGCATAAAAAAATACATGTGAAATTTTCTTTTTCTTTTCAATTTGTTTTTTATTTTTTATTTTTGAATAATTTTTTTTATTGAAAAGGAATCAAAATTTAGAAACTTAAAATTAAATATCGATTAAAAGTATTTTAAAAAAAAATTGAAGATAACATGTAAAAAATTTTTGCTTAACTATAAAAAAAAAATGGTATCCCTAATGGAATCTTTTTTTTTTATTATTAGGTACGATTGGCCACCTATTAAAATTTATCCTTCCAATAAAAGATTAAAATTTATTAAAAAGATAATTTTAGAGTCTACGAAATAGTTTGAGTTCAGGACTTAGTTATACGTGGAGAATGATTAGTACTCCTACAGTACCTGTTTAAAACAATATCAATTAATTACGTATTATACATTGATCTTGACAAAAATAGTCTTAGTTTCGATGTTTAAAAAGTAATTTCCTTGACTTCCTTTGTTTATTGGAATTTGGTTTTTTTTATTAAAATTTTATTATTTTTTGTTATTCTGTTTTATTCTAAAAAATAAAAACCATTTTATTAAAATAATTCTTAAAATGTTCTAGTATGTTTATAATATTAAAAAAACTCTTTTCACTTAGATATTTCTTAGGCATCGATTCTCAAAATAACTTAGAATCTCATCTTCAAAAGTTTGAATTTACTTTTCGTAAAAAATTAGGTCATGCATGCAATGCAAAGGATAATATGTTGATACACACATTTTAATATACTTTTAGAAATTTTATTTTTTTTTACTGAAATTTTTTAAGAAAAGAAAAAAATTTTATCATATTGAAGATACTCTATAAATACTCCAACACATTGGTAATATTTAAAAAAATCTTTTCACCTAAGAATTTCGTAAAGCAACATTATTGGAAATAATTTTAGGATCCCATTCTCGGATGAAATTTTTTTTCCTCACTTTTTGTCATTTTGTTTTAATAAATTAGTTAATTTTATTTTCACTTTATAAGGAAAAAATGAAAATTTTTATTGTATTAAAAAATTTTTATAAATACTCTAATATATTAATACTATTTAAAAAAATCTTTTTACTTAAAGATTCATAGGTATCACTACTCGAACTACCTTTAAATCTTATTGTCGGATAAAAAATTTTTTTCCTTACATTTTACTAATTTTTTTATTATTTATATTATTTTTTTACTATTTTTTTATTTTTAATTTAAAAAAAATCAATTATTATTATTATTATTCATTCATTATTAATTTTTAGTATTATTATATTACTTTTTTAATGTTTATTTTAATTTCAACAAAATTATCAAAAATTTTGACTTCATTTTTTTATTATTTGTTCATATTTTATTAGTATTATTAAAAAATATATATATTTATATTAAAAAATTAAAAAAATTTAAACATAATAATAAAACTTAAAATCATAAAACTAAAATAAATTAAAAATACAAAAAAATACCTAGATCAGACTAGTCAACGGTTTAGTCAATGGACAGTTCGATCAAGTCGGTCAGGGGAGCATTTCAGCTAGTTCTGCAAATGATTCATTGGATCTTGGGCAATTCAGACTGGTTTAAAACCAGCTCACTAACGATTTGGCTAGACCAATCTAGGCCTAGGTGCTGGGGTGTTGACCACCGGGTTGAGTGCACAGATCCCAAGTCAGGTCGCAAGCCTACGTGTGGATACTAGGTTCTTAATACAATGTCATTTGGAGATGCTTCAACCTATATAAAGCCTAAAAAAAAAATTTTGCTAATTCTCTTCCTTTTTTCAAAAAAAAATCTCTTTTTTTTCTTTAAACCAGAAATCTCGAAAAGCCAATCAGTCATTGTTGCCACTGCACTACCACTGTTGTCAATTGCCAACTGTCGTCATGGTGATCAAAAAACTTTAAAAACTCACCAAAAAATCTTCACGGCTTCCTAAGTCTCGATCTAACCTCCTTTTCACAAGAAAATATTGTGAATCATCTAGATCAAGGCTGAAAGTTTTAGCCAAAAAAATTTTTTTTGTTTTTGGCGATGTTGGTCTCGTTTTCAAGGGCTGTGGATTTGTGTTTGGTTGTGGTGTTTGGTTTCTATTTTGGGTTTTTACAAATCGAACCTTTTTTGGGTTTTTTGTGTTCGATAAAGCTTTTTTCTAGGTTTTTCATTTTTGTTGGGTGTGTGTTTTTCGTTGATCTCCCTTTTTTTCTTGCAAAAATGAGTTCTATTTATAAAGCTTTCTAGGATTCAAATCCCAGATGTTTAACTAACTTGGTGGACTTTGGTAGTCGAAAACATGCTATTAAGTTAGACAATAGTGTTAGGCGATTACCAGTGGCTGGTGATTGCTAAGATTTTATACTTTAGGGAAGATTCATTTAATGTATCAAGATTTTTATCAAACAGATCAAAAAAAAAAAAGAAGGGAGAAAAAATATAATAACAATAATATTAATAATAATTGATACAAGATAAAATGGGTATCTATAACTGTGATTATTATAATGTCATCATGTGGGTGTTGAATTTCTTCTAAATCTTTTAGGCTGAACAAGATCGATTCATCTTTCCAGTCTTTTTCTTTCTTAACCGAGGTACCCACGGCCATGATCATGCCTAGGTTGAATTTTTTTTTTGGTCAAGTTGAGCTCCCTCTAATAATCACATTAATCATTTCAGTGATTGCCCTATTGTTATCAGTTTGGCCTTCTTCTCGTCTTAACTCCCCTCTTCTGACTTTTTCTTTCTATTTTTTTATAGCCTACCTTCTTCATCCAGAGTAGGCTTTCTTTAGTCTTATCTATAATTTGATCTAGCTTGATTTTGTCTTTGCTATTCTATAAACCTCTTCAGTTGATTTGTCATAATCAAAGCTTCAATCTCATTTTTTAAGTCAACACAATCTTCAGTATTGTGGCCTATTTCCCTATAAAAGGCACATCTTTTGGTTAGATCTTTCCTTGTGTTCTACCTTAATAGTTTTGGCCATACAAGCTCCAAGTTCCTTTAAATTTGCATCAGAATCTTCTTTTATGAGGTGTTCAATGCTATGCAGTTTTTTTCTTCACTAAGGCTTCTAGCCCTATGTCGTCTCCCTCTTAAGGGAGGATCATAAAAATCTTTGCCTTTTTAATGACTGATGAAGAGGGATGAGCCTCTCTCACCTTGGCTATGAAAGAAAAGGGATTAACCTTTCTCACCTCGATTATTTTTCATTGTAACTTCGGTATTTATATACTTTTCAACTACAAGTAGGATGTCGACTAGAGTCTTAGGTGGCTTTAGTGACAAGGTCAATTTCAGGTGGTACTCTTTGTCATTGAGTTCACTTGTTAGGATCGCTACAATGGTTGTTTGCTCTAGGTTTTTTACCTATAAAGCTTCTACATTAAAATGCATGACATAACTCTTCAGAGATTCATTGTGACCTTGGTGAATCGACATTAAGCTCAAGGTTATCTTATTCATTCTTTAGCTACTTACAAATCAAAACAAGAATGAATGATTGAGTTCTTTAAAAGTTATGATTAACCTTAGTTCCAAACTGCTATACCATGATTGAGTTATGCCCTTAAAGGTGGCAATGAGGCCCTCACACATCAAAGTTTCATTCACACCCTACAACATCATGTTAGTTTTATAAAGTTTCAAGTGCTCAACCAGTGAATAGAAAAGCCTCTACCTGGCATAGCAAAATGTTGATGTCGAGCTCCGACGTGGGAGTATTCTTGAAAGAACAGAAGAGAAAAATGATTAGAGGTAAAGACAAGAAATATTCTATGTGTTTGTACTCTAATGCGTAAGTCAAAGAAAAGGTCAGAATGAGAGAAGAATAAAAACTAAAGATTAGATGGAATTTGCTTTAGTGATGCCTGGACATTTGTATTTATAGAAAAAAAGGTAAGGGATCATCGAGGGACAATAACAACATGGCCTAGTTAACATAGCACTGGATATATCAGGTCGACTTAACATGTTAAATCGATATAAATGTCCAAATTATCTTTAACTATTTGCTAAGGACTCCTAATAAAGAAAAATATTATGGTATCTTTTTTACCACTAAATACCAACAAAATTGAGTATAAAAAATTTTCTTTCTTAGAAAAATCACAATCCAACCCAATCAAGCTGCCATTGGGTTCAACCAAAAATCATTTTCTTAGCAAACATGGCCCATAAGATGTACCATATCCTTTCTATACTTGTCCTGCTATTATCACTTTCCTTGTTCTTACCGTCAACTTCAACCAAGCACATACACTTAGGTACGTTCTTAATTACTTTTCTTTCTGCCAACGGTCATGCAGAGAGTTATAAATAATTTTAGTGATTAAAATTTAAATTTTGACAATCTCAAATATCAAAATAATATGATTTTTTTTTGTTATTGCAGGAAAAAAACTGAATTAAGAAATAATTCAGAGAAATCTTATCAACGTACAAGCACCTCCATGTCATGCTCATAGACCAGGTGGCCAATTGCCTTGCAAAACCAAGACTGAGGGCCATAACTAATGGCTACAAGCCTTACTTTAGATTTGCCGGTGTTCTTCACACATTCCTTTCTGATTGGGTACTATAACATTAATCTTATACATGTAGACCAGAGCACAGAGTTGAAGTCTCTTGATTGGAAAGTGAAACCAAATTTAATATTTACCCATTAGTAATATTAGTGTTAATCATTAATTAATTGATATATATATATATATATATATATACAGTCCGTTTGAAGTTAGCTTTTGGATTGGTCATTTGAGTTTTTATCTGATTGCCCTCGAAGTCCCTTAAGCAAATTTCAGTGTAAGACTTTGTTGGAAAATTTTTCATGGTGCCAAGTGCAATGTAGACATCAGTTTTGTCCAGGTCTACTGTATTCATTTCCAGTTTAATATTAATAATAATTTTAATAATAATATTAATAATAATAATAATTAAAAAAAAAAGAAAAGAAAGACAAAAAAAAAAGGGTTGGAAAAAGGTGGCACCGCCGGCCCCAGTAGCCCCATTTAGCCACCAGACCAGTCCCCATCAAACCAGTCACGCTTATAACCTTCGCCACCCCTACAACCACGCTCTACATACACCTATAACCACACTTACAGACTCTTAGACCACCTTTCAAAACATACGTCCGGTTTTATAAAGACCCTAGCTTTCTCCCTTTTCAGAAGGATCGATTCACAAAAAAACTCCAGCTTATTTTCTAAAAAAAAAAAACTCTCAAACACAGAAGCTAAAAATGCAAACAACCCAACACCAAAACAAAAAAACACAATCCAAAAAAAATAAATAATAACAACCCCTGGTAGCGGGAATTTCAGAGCCAAAAACATAAAAGAAAATATTTTTTTCATTTTAACCGAAACTTTCGGCCTTGATCTACGTCATTCGAAGCCGTTTCTCGCAAAACGAAGGTTGGATTTGAGTTCATGGGGTCGAAAACAATTTTTTAGGTATTTTTTAAAATTTTTTTGACACACTTATCGGTAACCGACGATGGTGACCGATGATGACATCCGACAATAATTGGATCGCCGAACACTAGGAAGGAGAAAGAAGAAGAATTCTGGAGGAGAAAGAAAGAAAGAAGAGAGAAGGAGAAAAAAAAATGAAAGAGAGGGGGTGTTTTGAGGGGTTATTTATAGTGAAATCAAAACGACGTCGTTTTGATTAAGTGGTAGCCAAGCCACCAAGCCGAGCCATATACCCAAAGCTAAGCCGATTAAGCCGTTGACTATAGGTCCAAGCCAGTCGATCGAGCCGTTTAAATAGCCTTTGAATTTTGACCGTGTTGACCAGGGGCATTTTAGGTATTTTCATCATAACTTTTTATTTCTTTTATTTTGTTTGCTCAAATTATATATATATATATATATATATATATATATCTATTATTTAATTTATGATTTTTTTGTTATTTTTATTTTATTTTTGTATAAACTTTTCATATAAAATAAAATAAATGATAGAAAATATAAAATAGTTTTAATTTAATTAATTTAAAATAATTACTAAGCATAAACTTATCAAAATTTTAATGAATTAGAATAAAGAAAAATATACAACAATTGATAAAAACTAATTAATAAAAAAGTAATAAAAAATTTTAAGAAAAGGAAATTTTATCCAATGATGAGATTTAAATGTATTTCGAGTAGTGATGCCTATGAAATCTTTAGGTGAGAAGATTTTTTTAAATACTACCAGTGTATTGGAGTATTTATAAAAAAATTTTTAATACAATAAAATTTTCTTTTCTTGCTAAAAATAAAATTAACTAATTTATTAAAATAATAATATAAATAAGAAAAAAGGAAATTTTATCCAATGACGGGATTCCAAAAGTATTCTGAGTAAAGATGATTTACAAAATCCCTAAGTGAGAAGTTTTTTAAAATATTACCAGTGTATTGAAATATTTATAGAAAACTTTAATACAATAAAAAAAATTTTCTCCAAAATTAAAAATAAAAAAATTAATAAAATTTTTGAAAAAAGAGAATAAAATGTGTGCATCAACATGTTATTATTTGCATTGCATACATGATAATTTTTTACGAAAAGTAAATTTGGACCTCCAAAGATGAGATTCTAAGGTATTCCGAGAAGTGATGCCTAAGAAAATCTCTAAGTAAGAAAGAATTCTTCTAATGTTACCAACGTACTGGAACATTTTAAGAATAATTTCAATAAAAAGGTTCTAATTTATTTTTCTTGAATAATATTTTGAATATAAAAAATAATAAACAATAAACAAAAGAAATCAAAGAAAATTATTTTTCAAACACCGAAAATAGGATTGTTTTTTTTATCAAAATCAAAGGATAACATGTAGTTAATTGGTACCATTTTAAACAAGCGTTATGGGGTGCTAATCCTTCTCCATACGTAACCGACTCCCAAACCTATATTGTTGTGCAGGCCCTAAAATTATCTTTTTAATAAATTTTAATTAATTTTAAGATTTCATTAAAATGATATGTTTTAATAGGTGGCCAATCGCACCTAGCCAAAAAAAGATTGGTGGCGACTCCGTTATTTTTTTATTTCATTTTCAAATTCGTCGAACGGACACTAAGCCGTTATGATAACTTGGCGACTTCACTGGGGATAGTCATTTTGTTTTTAAGAGCCAGGCCAAATATAACTATGTGTTATCCTCAAATTTTGATTTAAACAGTCCTAATTGATTTCTTAGATTTTTATTTTTCATTTTCAACCAAAAAAAAAAAAAACAAATGAAAAAACAAAAAGTTCACACACATTTCTTTTACTATGCCTTTTTTTTTACTTTATTTTTCTGTATATATTACTCTCAATAAATTAAGATACATTTGCACACACAATGGTATACTGCATTTCATACATGAGCTCTATACCCGAGCTTTGTCCCTTATAGGAGGAAGTAAAGTACCTATGCCTTCGTGAGGTGATAACCTCCGCAGTGGCAAGCGAAATACTTCCACTCAAATTGAATCATTTTCGTTCATAACCTGTAATGGGCGAGATCAGGGTCCCTTACTAGTCCAACGTGGATGACAGTAAGGAACAATTTAAGAACCTTTAGACATGTGTCAATCCAAACCCAGCATGTAATAAGCCTAGGAAACTAACCTTAGGTACAACCTCGTCTACCTTCTTGTAGGAAATACCTAAGAATAAAAGTTGTGTGTAATATAAAACAAAACAAAAAATCTTTAAAAAAAATATTTTCAAACCTCATCTTCACACACTAACTCAATTTTATTTTTTTTTACATAAATCATATCATACAGTTCTGCATCAAGATATTTGCTCTAGGACATATTTCTCCCCAAGAAATTTTCATGGATCCCGTAGAACTTCAGATTTGCTTATCTTTAGTCAGTGTCCCATGTGAGCTGTATAATAAAGTATATGTTTGGTCAAAAGAAGCCCAACAAAATAGTAAAGATTGCTTGCCTATCGGCTATGTGTCAAAGTTGTCCGAGAAGGTGCATTTGGATCTTACATAGAATGATTTAGAAGATTTAGCTGCTATCTGGGGGACAATTAAATGAAAAAAGAAAAGAAAGCTTTTGTAAGAAGTATGGACAAATTGCATCCCTCATTTCAGTAGTGATTGATGAGCAGTTGATAAGGACAGCTATACAATTTTGGGATCCATCCTATAGATGCTTCACTTTTAATCAAGAAGATTTGATGCCAACTATTAAAGAGTATTCAATTTTGCTCGGGATAAAATTACAGTGTCCAGATAAAATATTCACCCGAAAGCCAAAATCAAGTTATCGCAAAAAGTTGGCCAAGCTTATGAGGGTTAAAGTGGAAACCATTAATTCCTTTACGAAGCCTAAAAGTCAACATCTCGGCATTCATTAGAACTTCTCCGAAACTTCATTCAAGAGCATTTAAATGATGACAAAGACATGGTTGTGTTTGCTTTATCATTGTATAGTATGGTAATCTTTCCAAAGACTTTAGGTTACATTGAGATAATTGTGGTAGATTTTTTTGAGCAAATTGAAACCCAAGCAATTAATCTCGCACCAACAGTCTTAGCAGAAACCATTCGATCATTGAATTTCTGTCAATGAAATGAAAAGGGATGGTTCATAGGATGTGCACCTCTATTACATGTGTGGGTTAAAAGTCATTTTAAATGCGAAAAGAGTGCATTTTCAAAACCATATCTATGAAACAAAGCACCAATTGAAGAGTTCTGTAATAGTCAATGGCCAACATTAAAGATTAAGGAAGAGTGGGTCCTTTTCTTACGAAAGATTATCGATGATGAAATTGAATGGATGGCACCTTGAATGCCTCGAGTGCCTTTATTGTATCATTGAGGAAATGAGCTATGAATACCATTGTTAGGATTTCAGGGTATTGTAAGTTACGCTCTGTTGATGGTGCTTAGGCAATTTGGTGCAAAGCAATTTGTTCCTGCCACTCATGGCTTAACCCAAGTAGAATTCATTTATGGAGAACTAAATTCATCAAGAACCTCGAAACAGTTAATCCAAGCATGGAAAAAAACATGAATAATAAGATTAGGTCCTCTCATTGATAAAGTCACTCATGATTATCAGATTTGAAAAACAAGGAGGCCTAAAGACATAGTACTCTCTCCTAATGATAGCTCACACCAATCAGCTAATCTTTCAACAGAAGTTCAATTATCAAAAGTTGAGCTTGTGAAGAAAGAATTAGAAGCTGAAAAAGAAGAAATGAAAAGAGAAAATTTGAGACTTCATGAGAAGATGGGACAACTGAAGTATGAAGCAGAGATATAAGGGAGCAGATTAGAAAAAAGCATAAAAGAACGAGATGTGGCTAATAGTGATTTGAAAGATCTAACCAGGAAAACA
>NW_019167904.1:4494803-4643205 GCF_002303985.1 Durio zibethinus
CTCACCGAGAAAAAGACAACTATTTTATTTGTTAATACTCTAAAAGCACCATACTATGAGAGATTGATAGGCAATGCAACCAAGAACTTTATAGATATGGTGATATCGGGTGAGATTATCGAAAGTGCTATAAAGAATGACAAGCTTGATATATGAGAGACAAGTGGAGTAAAAAAAGGTGGAGCTCTTAAAAAGAAAGAGAATGAGGCCCAAGCAATAAACTATGTAGGGTAATAGTTCAGAGGTTTCACACCCTACTCTGTACCAGTCTACCAAACTCATTACCTTTCCATAAATAATATTACATCCATCCCTCATCCATATCAACCATACCAACCACTACAACCACCAGTTTATCCATCCCATTTTTAGCCATCTTTTTAATACCTATTTATTTTTATAATCATCTTATTATACCTAGAAGACTAGAATGGAGACCTAATAATGGTTCAAGAGCCTCAAGAAATACCCAAAAAAAACTCACTTTCGATCATATTCTCATGACATACATAAATTTGTATCCCTAACTTGTTAAGAAACATCTACTTGCTCTTGTTATTGTTGAACCTTTGAAACCTCTGTTTCTTAAATGGTATGACCCTCATTTGTATTTGATTATCACTATGGGAATCCAGGTCATTCCACTGAGAATTGTACTGCTTTGAAACGTAAAGTATAGGGGTTAATCAATGAAAAGATGTTAAACTTTGATACCAACCAACAAGGGACTCCAAATGTTAATAGGAACCCTCTACCGAATCATACTAGGCCATCAGTAAATGCTTTGGTTGATGGGCAAACAAGCTATGTGAAAAAAAAAATAAAAGAGGTCAAAACTCCTATGGCTAAAGTGTTTGAAGCCTTGGTCAAAGCTGACATGTTAAAGCCAATAGAACCTCAAAATTACTCTTAAGCGATTAACTCAACTAAAAGTTGCAATTATCACAAAGGTGTTCTGGGGCATTCTATCGAGAATTGTCATCAATTCCACCAAGAGGTGTAAAAGTTAATGGATATGGGTCAAATAGAGTTTTACCAAGAGACAAAAAAATTGGCGAAAGCTTAAGTGTCTACCATTGATTCGAAGAATAAATTTATACGTAGATCGATAACTATCTATTATAATGAAAAGTCGACATTGAAGCTAGAAAAGCCCGTCTTTCGACCAGTGGTGACAATTAAAGTTCTTGATCTTTTTTCATATCAGAATGATAAAGCAGTCCATGAAAGTATAATTGTGATGTCATAGTCAATCCAGATACTATAAACATAACGGGCGTAGGAGACATGACCCGAAGTGGGAGATGTTATACTCCAGAAGATTTAGAGAAAACCAAAAAAAGGAAAGTAAAGGTAAGAGAAGAAGAAAAAAGTCAGAATAATCCTGTCATAGCTCAAGGAAAAAAATTTCAGAAGTCAGTCTCTGAGAGTAAAGCTTGTGAATTCTTAAAGCTAATAAAACATAGCGAGTATAGTATGGTAGAACAATTGAACAAGATGCCAGCTAGAATTTTGTTATTGTCGTTATTGCTCAGCTCAGAGTCACACCGTAATGCTCTGTTGAAAGTGCTAAATCAAGCATATGTATCTCATAATGCTTCTATTGAATATGTGGAACAGCTTGTTGGCATCTGACATTTACAAACTATATCTCTTTTAGTGATGAAGAGATTTCTCCTGAAGGTTGTGGAAATACCAAGGCTCTCCATATTACTGTTAAATGTAAGAGTCACATAATGGCTAAGGTTTTGATTGATAATGGCTCATCCATAAATGTTATACCTATGACTACTCTAGCAAAACTCTATGTTGATGAATCTTATATAAAACCTAGTCATATGATAGTTCGAGCCTTTGATGGAACCCGAAGAGAGGTATTGGGAGACATAGAACTACCATTACAAATTGGCCCGTGCATTTTTAATATGAAATTCCAAGTTATGGATATTTTTCCTTCATATAGTTACTTATTGGATAGACCGTGGATCCATATGGTAGGTGCTGTTCCATCCTTATTACATCAGAAAGTCAAATTCATTGTTAATGGGAAATTGATATGTGTAGTAGGAGAAAAAGATTTATTAGTCACCCAACCAGTAAATACTTTTTATGTAGAAGTAACAGATAAAGCCCTAGAATGCTTATATAGATCTTTCAAGATTGCTAACGTAGCATACGTGGCTGAGGGATCTAAACTATATTTGCCACATTTGTCTATGATAACTAAAATGGTTGTCAAATAGCTTACCGAAATGGGATGGTGACCTGGAGCTGGACTTGGGAAGAACCTGCAAGGAATCACGAAGCCATCGACCATACATGACAAGAAAGACAGATTTGACTTAGGGTATAAGCCAACAAGAGGGGATAAAGTAAGAAAGGTGAATGAAAAGAAAAATAAAAGGATGGCTAATCTTGAGGGATATGAGCTAGAGTCAGAGCCTATGGTCATTCCATACCTCTATGATTCTTTTCGTTCTGGAGGATATATTTACCCAGATCTACCTACAGCCTTAAATGCAAGATTCATGGAAGAGTTTTTTGAACTACCCATTCAAATGGTAGATGACAAGAAAAAGAAAAGTCGAGATGAAGAGTTACTCGTGCACTTTTGTCCTACAAATTTTGAGATAAATAACTGAAGAGTAGCAGAGCTATCTGTTGTCTTTAAAACTTTTGAAAAGTAATGTGATTGCTTTTATAAGCATTGGGTGATCTTTTATGGTGTCTTTATGTTTGTCATTTTAATAAAAGACTTAGAAGATGCATCCATATTTTTTCATTGTTTCATTTTCATTGTGCTTTCCATTTGCTTTTTCCATCATTTTTCTTGCCATTCCATTTTTGTGTGTCAATATTCTCTTCATCTTATCCTTTTACAGGGTCTCAAATAATGAACATGAAGATAATCACGGCAATAATCTTGGATTTGATTTTGAAAACTTAATTCATATTGATGAACTTGATAATGAAGAATATTCAGATAATTACACACTGCCTCCTGATTTATTAAAATTAATGGAACATGAAGATAAGCCAATTGAATCCCATTAAAAAATTATCGAATCAATAAATTTGAGAGATGGTGAGAACAAAAGAGAGGTCAAAGTTGGTACATCTCTTTTATCGACTGAAAGGCAGAAACTAAAAGAGCTGCTTTGAGAATATGTGAATGTATTCACATGGTCTTACCAGGATATGTCAGGACTCAGTACTGATATTGTAAAACATAAGTTACCTTTGAAACCAAAATTTAAACTAATACAGTAAAAGCTAAGGTGCATAAAACCAAAGATGCTGTTAAAATTAAAGAAAAGGTGAAAAAACAATTTGATGTAGAATTTTTGGAGGTGGTAAAATATCCTGAATAGGTAGCCAACATAGTACCAGTTCTCAAGAAAGATGAAAAAGTGAAAATGTGTGTCGATTATCGAGACTTAAATAGGACAAGTCCCAAGGATAACTTTTCTCTGCCCCATATCGATACTCTAGTAGATAATATTGCTAGGCACTCCATATTTTCCTTTATGTATGATTTTTCAGGCTATAATTAGATCAGGATGGCTCAAGATGATATGGAGAAAACCACATTTATGACCATATGAGGGACATTCTGTTATAAAGTCATGCTTTTTAGGTTAAAAAATGCTGGTGCTACTTATCAAAGAACAATGGTGACTCTCTTTCATGACATGATGCATAAAAAGATAGAAGTGTTTGTGGATGATATGATCATAAAATCTCGTGAAGGAGAGGATCATGTAGTCAATCTTAAAAAGTTGTTCGATAGGTTGAAAAGATTTTAATTGAAGTTGAATCCTGCTAAATGTACATTTAAAGTCAAACCAGGAAAACTATTGGGCTTTGTAATCAGTGAAAAAAAAATCAAAATTGATCTAGATAAGATACAAGCCATCCAAAACTTATCTCCTCCTCATACCTTAAAAGAAGCGCAAGGTTTCTTAGGGAGATTAAACTATATTGCTCACTTCATCTCTCAACTCACTTATAAGTGTAATCCTATTTTCAAGCTTCTTAAAAAACATGATCCTGGAGAATGGAATAACGAATGCAATGAAGCTTTTGATAAGATCAAAAAATACTTATCAAATCCACCTGTGTTGATGCCATCAATGCCAGGAAAACCTTTGATTTTATACTTGACAATGTATGAAAATTCAATGGGATGTGTGCTGGGGTAAAGAGATGAAACTGATAAGAAAGAACAAGCAATTTATTACTTGAGCAAAAAATTCACTGATTATGAGTTAAAGTATTCACCAGTAGGGAAGATGTGTTGTGCATTAACCTGGACAGCTCGAAGACTTAGATAATACATGCTTTATCACACTAATTGGCTCATAGCAAAACTAGATCCTATTAAGTATATCTTTGAAAAGCCCTCATTGACAGGAAGAATAGCACAGTGGCAAGTTATGCTTTCAGAATATGATATCATTTATGTGACTCAAAAGGCTATTAAAGGGAGTGCAATAGCTGAATTCTTTGCTGATTGTGCAGTCGAAGATTATGAGCCAATGAAATTAGATTTTTCTGATGAGGATGTGATTACCATTAAAGAAAATGAACCTATTGAAAAATCATTGAGGATGTATTTTGATGGAGCTGCTAATGCTTTGGGTCATGGTATTGGGGCAATTTTAATATCACCTGATGGGCATTATTACTCCATCACAGCCATGTTAAATTTCAATTGCATAAACAATGTGGATGAATATGAGGCCTGTGTTATAAGTCTACAAGTAGCAATTGAAAGAAGATCAAAGTGTTAGATATGTTTGGAGATTCAGCTTTAGTTATTTATCAGTTACGAGGTGAATGGGAGATAAGAGACTCTAAGTTGATCTGGTACCATAAATACATCTCTGAGTTGGTCAAGCAATTTAAAGAAGTTTAGTTTGAGCATCTACCCAAAGAGGAAAACCAAATTGTTGATGCACTGGCTACTCTAGCTGCAATGATTAAAATAGATGCAAATACTGAAATCTAACTCATCAAGCTGGATGTGAAGAATGTACCAGCATATTACTCAAGTGTCAAAAAAGAAGTTGATGGGAGGCCATGGTATCATGATATCATGCAATACATTAAAAGTCAGCAATACCCAGAACATGTAACATAAAATGATAAAAGGACTATCAGAAGATTTATCCTTTACAAAATAGGTCAAGATCAAATGCTCTTAAGATATGTAAATGCAGCTGAAGCAAAAAAGATTATTGAAGAAGTGCATGATGGAATTTGTGAGGCTCATACAAATAGTCATATGATAGCTAGATAAATTATGAGGGCTGACTATTATTGGTTGACAATAGAAGGCGACTGTATTGATTATGCTAGGAGATGTCATAAATGTCAGATTTATGCTGACAAAATTCATGCTCCACCATTAACATTACACGTTCTGGCTCCTCCGTGGCCATTTTCTATGTGGGGCATGGATGTCATTGGTCCCATCACTCCAAAAGCTTCAAATAGGCATAGATTCATTTTTGTGATAATCTATTACTTCACCAAATGGGTAGAAGCTACATCATATGTTAGCATGACCTGATCTGTGGTATGTAAGTTCATAAAAAGAGAGATAATATGCAAATATAAGCTTCCAGAGATAATTATTTCTGATAATGTCAAAAACTTAAACAACAAAATGATGAATGAAGTATGCACTTAGTTCAAGATCTGTCATCATAATTCAGTACCATATCATCCAAAAATGAATGAGGCAGTGGAGGTTACGAATAAGAATATCAGAAGAATCCTAGAGAAAATGACTGATACTTACAAAGATTGGCATGAGAAGTTACCTTTTGCTTTGTATGCTTATAGAACATCAGTTTAAACATTTACTGGAGCCATCCCGTTCTCTTTGGTATATGAAATGAAAGCTATGCTACCAATCAAAGTAAAAATTCTCTCACTGAGAGTCCTGATGGAGGTAGAGTTAGAGAAAGTAGAATGGGTTCAGAATCACTATGAACAGTTAAACTTCATTGAAGAGAAAAGACTGTCAGCACTTTGTTATGGTCAATTATATCAAAAAAGGATGATGAGAGTACATAACAAGAAAATTCATCTCCGTTGCTTTAGGGAAGGAGACTTAGTGCTAAAAAGAATCCTTTCAAATCAACATGATAATCGAGAAAAATGGACACCAAATTGGGAAAGGCCCATATGTGGTGAAAAAGGTATTTTTTGGTGGGACATTGATTTTGGCAGAGAGGGATGGAGGTGATTTACCTACTCCAATAAATTCAGATGCTGTGAAAAAATATTTTGCTTAAAAAATTGTTAACTTATCTAAGCTGAAAACCTAAAAATGTGGCTTAGATGTGAAACAGAAGCATCATCAGAAAAAGATCCCATAACAGAGGCAAGTATAGTTTGACGAACTTTGAAAAATTAAGGAAGTCATCTTATTTAGTTTTAGAGAAAAAATCTGGGAATATTTTGTTCATGATTATCTTGTGATCATTATTTGGGGGCACCTTTGTTTCAACTCAAACACTTTTCCATGCACTTGTTATCAACTTAATGAAATACACCTATCATTTCCTTTATCCTTATTTGATATTTTTATTCATCGTACAAATAGGTGAAATATGTGATTGCATTTTGTTTGTCTTGAACTTAAAATGATGAAAAGAAAAACAAATATGAAAGATCTCAACATTAATGTTTAAAGTTGACAAAGGCAATTGAAAAAAGATGAGAAAACCATGACAAGACATTGATGTTGCAGACTTTAGAAGAAGAAAAATAAAGAATAAAATGGTCAAAAGTTAAGAAGAGATTGGTTATATAGCAATTGTTGAGAATTCAAATAAAAGAAGCAAAAACGAGAGATTTCGAGAACCTTTTTACTACAATGCATAATTTTGATTGCATTACATGTATTGCATTTAGAGCACTCAGTACATGCATCCATGAGAAGTTGTAACAAAGATAGAAAATTTCCATTTCTTAATGAAAAACAAGATTTTGGTAAAGACAATGATCAAACAAAAGAATTCAAAAGAAGAAAATTTACTTGTTCAAAGATGAGAACTCAAATTTAAAAATGGATGAGAATTCTAAAGTTGTTGAGTCTCTACTAAGAGGAGCTTTTCCAAGATGAGAGATTTTTTACGGTTGTTGAGCCTCTGCTGAGAGGAGCTTTTTCAAGATAATTTTAAAGTTGTTGAGCCTCTATTGAGATGAGCTTTTTCAAGAGAATTTTAAAATTGTTGAGCCTCTGCTGAGATGAGCTTTTCCAAGATGAGAATTTTAAAGTTATTGAGCTTCTGTTGAGAGGAGCTTTTTCAAGAAAATTTTAAAGTTATTGAGCCTCTGCTGAGAGGATTTTTTCAAGAGAATTTTAAAGTTGTTGAGCTTCTATTGAGAGGAGCTTTTCAAAAATAATAAATAATAATAAATAATAAATAACAAAATAACAAAAAAAAGAAAGAAAAACTTTTGAGAAGTCCACGATATTGCTTCCGGACAAAATCGTTATGTTTGTCTTTGCCTTATTCCTGATTCTCAGAAATAGGCAAAGAAAGGCAACTGTAGACATCGATTTTGTCCGGATTTACTGTCTTCATTTCCAATTTAATACTAATAATAGTTTTAATAATAATATTAATAATTAAAAAAAAGAGAAAGATAAAAAAAAAGAGGGCTAGAAAATGGTGGCGTTGCCGACCCCAGTAGCCCTATTTAGCCACCAGACCAGTCTCATCAAACCAGCCACGTTTATGACCTTCGCCACCCCTACAACCACACTCTACAGACACCTACAGCCACACCTACAGACTCTTAGACCACCTTTTCGAACATACGTCCGGTTCTATAAAGACCCTAGCTTCCTCCCTTTTCAAAAGGATCGATTCACAAAAAAAATCTTAGCTCATTTTGTAAAAAAAAAAACCTCTCAGACACAGAAGCTAAAAACGTAAACAACCCAATACCAAAACAAAAAAACACAATCCTAAAAAAAAAAAAAAAAACCCCTGGTAGTAGGGATCTCAACGCCAAAAACACAAAAAAAAATTTTTTTTCATTTTAATTGAAACTTTGGGCCTCGATCTACATCGTTTGAAGCTGTTTCTCGTAAAACAAAGGTTGGATTTGAGTTCATGAGGTCGAAAACAATTTTTTAGGCATTTTTGGAATTTTTTTGACACACTTACCAGTAACCGACGACGGTGACCGACGACGGCATTCGACGGTAATTGGATCGTCGAAAACTAGGAAGGAGAAAGAAGAAAAATTCTGGAGGAGAGAGAAAAAAGAAGAGAGAATGAGAAGAAAGGAAAAATGAAGGAGACTGGGTGTTTTATGGGGTTATTTATAGTAAAATCAAAACGACGTCGTTTTGATTAAGTGGTAGCCAAGCCGCCAAGCCGATTAAGCCATTGACTATAGGTCCAAGCCGGTTGACCGAGCCGTTTAAGTAGCCTTTGAATTTTGACCGTGTTGACCAGAGGCATTTTAGGTATTTTCATCATAACTTTTTATTTCTTTTATTTTTTTGCTCAAATTTTTTATATATATCTATTATTTAATTTATGATTTTTTTGTTATTTTTATTTTATTTTTCTATAAATTTTTCATATAAAATAAAATAAATGATAGAAAATATAAAATAGTTTTAATTTAATTAATTTAAAATAATTACTAAACATAAACTTATCAAAATTTTAATGAACTAGAATAAAGAAAAATATACAACAATTGATAAAAACTAATTAATAAAAAAAGGAAGAAAAGGAAATTTTATCCAATGATGAGATTTAAAGGTATTCCGAGTAGTGATACCTATGAATCTCTAGGTGAGAAGATTTTTTTTAAATACTACAGTGTATTAGAGTATTTATAAAAAAATTTTCTTTTCTTGATAAAAATAAAATTAATTTATTTATTAAAATAATAATATAAATAAGGAAAGGAAATTTTATCCAATGACGGGATTCCAAAAGTATTCCAAGTAAAAATGCTTTACGAAATCCCTAGGTGAGAAGTTTTTTTAAAATATTACTAATGTATTGAAATATTTATAGAAAACTTCAATACAATAAAAATTTTTTCTCCAAAATTAAAAATAAAAAATTAATAAAACAATTAATAAATTTTTTTAAAAAGAGAATAAAATGTGTGCATGAACATGTTATTATTTGCATTGCATACATGACATAATTTTTTACGAAAAGTAAATTTGGACATCCAAAGATGAGATTCTAAGGTATTTCGAGAAGTGATGCCTAAGAAAATCTCTAGGTGAAAAAGAATTCTTCTAATGTTACTAACGTACTAAAACATTTTAAGAATAATTTCAATAAAAAGGTTCTAATTTATTTTTCTCGAATAATATTTGAATATAAAAAATAATAAATAATAAACAAAAGAAATCAAAGAAAATTATTTTTCAAACACCGAAAATAGGACTGTTTTTTTATCAAAATCAAAGGATATCATGTAGTTAATTGATACCGTTTTAAACGCGCGCTGTGGGGGTGCTAATCTTTCTCCATACACAACCGACTCCCGAATCCAGACTGTTGTGCAGACCCTAAAATTATCTTTTTAATAAATTTTAATTAATTTTAAGATTTCATTAAAATGATATGTTTTAATAGGTGATCAATCGCACCTAATCAAAAAAAGATTGATGGCAACTCCGTTATTTGTTTATTTCATTTTCAAATTCGTCAGGCAGACACAAAACCGTTACGACATGCAACATTGAGAATTCTTCGATGATTACTCATTTATGTCTCTTAAATAATATCTTAATTTTCCTTTAATTGGGCAAAAATTTCTCATTTTTAATTGTATTTATTGTCAAATGGTCTTTTATTAAAATCTTTAAAAAAATTCATTAGAACTTTGAATAAAGTAATTTTTTTTTCTTAGTTCTATTTTAATTTGATACAATACAAACGAAGGTAAAATGATTTTCATATTAAGTATTTTGATAACAAAAAATTATTTTATTTAGGTTTTATGTTGGGCTGAAAATATAATAATGACAAGATAAAGTGAATATGCCCTATTTGATAAATTAAAGTCAAAACAAAATATTTAGTGGACTAGTAGCATAGTTAAAATGACCATTTATCTGCCCACAAGAGTTAGTCCAATTGGTAATGAAGAGGAAGTCCATTTTCTTGTTAATCATGGTTCGAACTTGTGAGGAACATTTTGAAAATAAAAAATTGTAAATGCATCAAACTCATATAGGAGAATACACTATTTAAGATCATGTAAAGAATAAACTTGTTTATGGGTCAGATGAACTTGAACTTAGGTCGAACGGGCTAAGACATGGATTTTCAATCCCAGACTCAAGTTTATTTATAAATATAATTATTATTAAATAATTAATTTTAATTTTAATTTTATTTCAAATATATATAAGAATATTAATATATTAACATAAAAATATTTTTATTTTTAAATAATCTTGGGCCGAATCAATCCGATACGAGTCTGGATAAGGTTTTCAGTGGATCAACCAGGCCTAGCAATTGATTACCACAAACTCATTTTCAAATGAGAATGGACCCAAATATTCTTATTTTATTAGAAGCATTTATTTATAACCATTAACAATTTAGTCATTTCCCCATGAGCTAGAAATTGAGTACAAGAAATTCTCTTTTTCCTACAAAAAGAATCACAATCAGACCCGATCAAGCCGCCATTGGCTTCAAACATGGCCTGTAAGATGTACAATGTCCTTTCTATACTTGTCTTGCTACTATCATTTTCACTACTCATGGCTCCAACTTCAACCAGAAACACACACTTGGGTAAGTTCTAACAACATACGAAACATTCTCCTTAACTATTATTAGTTCTATAGTATTTCTTTTGTTATTGGGTTATTGTAGGAAAGAAAGCGAATGAAAGGATTCACAGAAATCTAATCCAAGTAAAACCACCGCCATGTCGTCCTCATGCTAGAAGTGGGATTATCTGTCCTCCTCCTTATGCTGCTGATGATGGCCAAAAGGAAAACTTTAGTTGGGCAACCCAGACGCAGGGCCTTCCTTAATCTTACTATTCATGTATGCTTTTCTGATTCAGATTTTATGTAGTTGCTGTCCAGTTTTAGTTGTTCTTCTGGCAAATTTCAACTGTTAAAGTTTGAGGACTCATTTGCTAAGAGGCTTCAAGTTGGACTATTGAAAATGGAAATTAATTAAACTAGCTTAGACATTAAATTTAAACCATTTCTCACATGTATTGAAAAAAAAAAAATTGCAGTCAGATGTAGCAAACTTAAGCCCCGGGGTTCAATCTGGGAAATTCCTATGGTTCCAAGATAAAGAATTCTCTAAAACCGGGGTCTGTAGGCCGGGGGTTCAATCTGCAAAACTATGTGCTCCCCTTGTTCGATAAGTGACGTCATATATATTTTTCTTTGCCAAAGTAATATCTGAAATTACTGTATATTTGATAAATAATTGAAATTTTTTAATGATTTTATTTTTTTAATACATTTGATAAGTCATTTTCGATGAAAAATGTTGAAAAGGCTATGTAAATCTTAGTTACCTAATTTATAAAATCAATTTTATTTAATTTTTTAAATTAATAAAAATTTTACTAAACAATTTATTTTCAATAAAATATCAAATAATTTTTATATCATAATTTGAATTTCTTAAAACTAAATATTTAATATTTAATTTTTCATTGTTCAATTTATTCAATTTATCAACAACTTATTAGGCGCTGATGATAATCATTTCCTTCCTGTGGAGCATGGACCCCATGAGCAGAAATTCTTTTTGACTTTCAAAACAAAATTAAAAGAAAAAGGTTTTTTTTTTATCATTATTGGAAAGACCTTCGATTATGTTTAAGATTTCAACATGTAAAGAGTGCTGTTAAATGTATTTTATTTTTATTTTTTACATTTTAATTTTTTTTAATTTTTGTAAGTAAAATTATTTAATTATTTTTTAACAAGTTTTAGAAAATGAATTTTTAAAAAATTTTGAAAGTTTTTGAAAATAAATATTTAGAAATTTTTAAAAGTTTTGAAAATAAATTTTGTCAAATTCTTAAAAGTTTTATGAAATCCAGTTTAGAAAATTTTTAAAATTTTTCAAAAATTCATTTTCAAAAATTTTGAAATGTATCAAAATATTTTAATACAAAAATTTTGGAAATTAAACATAAAATCAAATAAAAAATAAAAAGAACAAATGATTTGAAGTTCTTAAAGGTAAAAAAAAAAATTTAAATTTCACTCATTTGAAGTAAAAAAAGCATAAAGTCAAAAGTAAATCATTTGTTTTTTATTATTTGATTTCGTATTTACTTTCATAAAATTTTATGTTAAAATATTTTAATACGATTCAAAACTTTTAAAAATAAATTTTCAAAACATTTTAAAAGTTTTCAAAAATAAATTTTTGAAATCTTTAAAAGTTTTTAAAGATATATCTCCAAAAACCTTCAAGATTTTTTAAAAATTTATTTTCAAAAACGTATTTGTAAAAATAAAAGATAAATAATTTACTTACAAAAAATTAAAAAAAAAAAAAACTTAGGTTGTGAAGAGAAAAAAATGGAGTACATTTAACAGCACTCCAATGGACTTTGTGTTGATGTATTATTGTTGACTTGGAATTTTAAATATTTTTTGTTATCCTGAATTTTTTTAAAAAATTTGTAATTAATTATTATTTTTTATTTTAAAAAAATCATGTGAACTGAAAAATACTAAAAATTTCACATTAACAGTCTATGAAAGCTTCACAACATGATCACTATATCACAATTAACGATTTTTTTTATTGTGCTATCAATTATTCTTGATTTAACTCGTGATGATAACACAATGATTAAATTGATCAAAATTAGATCAAAATGGCAAAAATGAACATTTCACTCCAATAAAATGATTAACCAAATACCATTCTAGGTTTTAGTTGGAACTTTGATCCAAAGAAGGACAAGACTTGGATTGCAAGAAACTTCCTTAGCATAGAAGTAAATGTAGGGTGAGTTAGAAGAAAATTAGAAGGGCTAACATCTCACTCAGTCAGTGTTGCGAATAAGAAACCTCGCTTCCACATTGTTGTGCTTGTACATGAATGGAAGAGCTAATATAACAATTTCGTGACCATAATTGTTGATATCTGACATAAGCCATCACTGGCATTATTTCTGAAACTTCAAATATTGAATAAGAAAACCAAAGCCGCCATTTACAACAAGGAATTCTCAAAGAAACACTTGGAATGAACAACTAATGGAGCAGGATCTCTTCATCATGGAGAATGAATCCAAATATTCTTATTTGTAAGCAGTTATTTTATAACCATTAACAATATAGTCATTCCCTTCAACAAATTGACTACCAGAATCCTCTTTCTCATCTACAATTAAGTAGAATCCAATCCGATCGAGCTGCCATTGACTTCAGCAGATATCAGTTTATCCTTTCTATACTTGTCTTACTACTATCACTTTCACTAATTCCGCCTCCAACTTCAATCATAAACACATACACTTTGGTAAGTATTAGTCTATGTACTTTAAGTTGTAACCACAGGGACAAAAACAAGACAACTATCATCAGATCATTATGTTCTTGATAAGTTCTAGATTCTATATCTCTTTTGGTTTGTTCGGTACTTTGCTTTTGTTTTTGGGTCGTTTTTGTAGGAAAGAGGGTCAATGAATTCAGAGAAATCTAATAGAGGAAAAGTATCAATATGCCGGATTCATGCATGAAGCGGTTATCTCCTACACAATGTCCACCTCCTGATGTCAACAGCAAGAACAAAAAATCTACTTGCGTAACCAAGGGCCATAACTAATATGCCTGATGGCTACAAAACAAAAACTTGCTGTGTAAGTAATAATCTTCTAAAATTAAGTAGCAGATATAGAAGAAATAAAGAGACAAGTGAGAAGATACGACAAGTGCAGCTGAGCCAATATCCTGAAACATAACTCTATCCCTACTCTTATCTGTTATTGTTACGCTTGTGATTTCAAAAAGTACTAATTTTGATGGTTTTTCTCGTAATGGTGTAATGCTCTATCTGGTCAAACTCTTTTCTCTCATTTTTCTCTCCTATTGAATTGAACACAGGTAAAAATATTTTTGTTTCTCCTTTTCCCTCATCCCTTCCATTCTCCCATTTTAACTTCGCCACAAAAGGGAAGCCTTAATTTCAAACTTATAGCTTAACACTCAATCTAAATGTCAATGACCACTTAATGTTTCCATCTTAATTTGTTGACTAAAAGATAGCTAATGCATTCAACAGCATAATTGTGATTTGACAATTAGATGATTCCTCAATAACTTAGAAGTTGCTAGAACGATGAAGATTATATAGATTCCTTTTTTTTTTAAACAGGATAACTGAAGATCATATAGATTCCATTAAAAGAATCTTACACGCAGTTTTGTGAGGCTGTTTTTGCACATGTTACAGATTTATAAGGGGTATATAATATATGTGTACTGCTGAAAGACCACAAACCTACTGGCCTTAAACGAATGATATGTGGATGATCCTCCGTAACTTGTGAATTTTTTACCTCAACTTAAAAGCCATCAGTGAACCCTTGCTCCTGTCAACTTTCTTTGCCCCAAAGTACAAAGCAATTCATAATCCTGCATATTTGAATGCATTAGAAATGCTCATACAAGCACAACTAATAACTTCCTTTTTCATCCTCCTAATGTAACTTGTAAGTATGGACTCATTGCCACCTACAAAACCCTCCTGGCATGGTATATAGCAACAAGTTTGGCATCTAAGACCACTAGTAATCTGAATTTTATGCGGGAAAAAGCGAAACTTATGGCAGTGCAGTTACAGCTGCATAACAGTGTAAAAGAATGCAATATGTACCTGTACAATAGACTCTGCACAAAGCTTCCCTGAAAGAACAGCACCTTCCATCGAAGCTAAATACTTTTGCTTTGTGTAATCACCCGCTAGATAGAATCCCTCTATTGGAGATCTTTGCAAGGGACGGCAGGGTTCACAATTTGGTACAGTTTTATATACAGATCTGAAATGACATTTAGCTTCAAGTTTCAGTAGGGAATCTAGTGACCAAGGTATGTAAATTGACTTAACACCTGCAATCCATTTAAAATAGGCAAAGTTGCATATAAAATTTAAATATTAATACATGCATTCATTGTAGCATATGTATGTACAAACATATGGTACTAAAATCCTGTTTAGAGATTCTAAAAGAATGCACTCAGTCTAACCTTGGTGTTTTAACAACATGGTACTTTACGACTTTTGCTTTGCTCTGATCTGCAGAAATTTCATCAGGAAAGAGCTTTGCAAGTTCCTTCATTGTAGCGTCAATAATTTCTGAGTCACTTCGTGCAATCCATTCTTCTGCAGGAGCAAAAACTAACTCCAACATGGATTGGTTTGGATTGTAATATTCCTGCGTAAAACAATAAAGCATTAATTAGTGGTCTCATGCAGGAATGAGCAGACAAGAAGCTAATGCATTTTGCCTCTCTTTATATAATGTAAAAAAAATTAAAAAGTGGGGTTGAAAGGCTTATATCTCTGGGTGTATCTTTTTGTTATTTTATAGTTATTACTTTCTGAAACTTTCCTTTTTTTCTCAATTCTCATGGCAGGTTGAGTCAAAATTACACTTTCACTTCCAAATGTTCTTTGGATTTGAAAGTTAGGATTGAATAGGTTCACCTGCCAAGGCTAAGTCAAGTCCATAGCATCTGCCATTTCATGGTTTCAACATACAACCTTGTTTCAAGATTTGGAACCTGTCATGATACATTTCCACTCATTCCTTCATTTATTTTCCTTTTGAAAGATGTCAACGAACAATTAATAACTATAGATTTTTCATTAGATATTTTCATGTTAATGGAAGAAGACATGCTCATGGTTACTGTGTCTCATCTAGGTGGTGCATTGGCCAAAAAAAAAATCTAGGTGGTTCCACACTAGCATAATTACCCACACATCTGCAAAAACCATTGAACAGACAATTCAAATAGTAAGTTTTTTTTTTTTCTTTTTCTTTTTCAAGCATGAAAATTATTAGTACATAAAATTCAGGTTTTAACATCCAATAATTTTGTTATGCAACGAAGGCACATTGTAGTTAAGACATGTAATTCTACCATACACACTGAACAATTCTAGGAAGATTGTAAATAATGTCACTGATATCCAATATCTAGGAAAATGCTGGCAACATGGTTGCCTAAAGAACATAAATTCAACAGCAATAAAAAAGAAAATTTACAGAGTTTTTACCTTACATGTTACGGACATGTCGGCATATACACTTAAAAGGGGACTTCTGCAAGCAAACAAGAAAAATGGTTAGGAGAGTGTAAAAGA
Organism: Durio zibethinus; assembly: GCF_002303985.1. The sequence continues at coordinate 4,511,189 of NW_019167904.1, forward strand.
AAGTAGTTGATAAGAGAGGGAAATGAAAATGGAAAGAGTGAAAAACACTATTGCAATATAGTTTAATGCAAAGATGTCCCAATAATTTGGCTAGACAATTGAGGATAACCATTCTTCCTAAACCCCACAATCCCCCATGGGATTATTTCAGGTCATTTGAATCCCAAAAAACATTATTACAAATATTTAATAATTAAATTGTGTTAAAAAATAAAACAATGCAACAGATTTGCTTGACTATCAATAGGCACAGGCCCCATATTTGTCCTAATAATGCCTCTACACTAGGGTTTCCACATTCTTATAAGCAAAGAACTTTTTCCTCCAAATCTATTCAATTTCAACTTCAACATGAATATTAAAATTCAGAAACACAATTAGTAAAAATTCATAAAGCTACTAAGTCGCAGGCAGATAATAAACATTAAAGCTGTATATTAGCCAGGAGGGGGAAAAGGGGCGGATAGATGAAGTAGGAAGACCTGCTAAAGAGTAGATGATCATAGGTGTTCTTCAATTTCCTATCAAACCTGCAAATGGAGATAATTTACATCACTCAAACCAGGGATTCTTCTATTAACTTTTGAAGGAAAAGGTATAAACATATGCATATTACAGTCTAAGAACCCAAAACTAACTGTGTTCATAGCACTATAGAAATTAAAGTATCTACTTATAAGGGAAATAGCAAGCATGTTAAATTCATTTCATCAGTGGAGTGCCGTAAATTGATAGGAAATTGGAGACATAAATGCTTGTGTACAAGCATTCTGAGCAAAAACAATGCAGCATTCTGATGGGAAATCTCTGAAGCAAGTTGGGCACAATGTAAACCCCAAAGGTTTTAAAACATTGTGAATCCTCCACTTCTCTTGCAATTCATCTAATGCAAGAAACAACTTCTTGCCATCTCCACTCAACAATTACCTCTTGCATGTGAATTCCAACCATATCAGGCTGTCAATTGAGCTCCACTCCACATAGTATGAGCACTAAATGTACTCCACGACGTTCCTCTTGCATTATGACCCTACAGTATTGGACATGATATAACCTCAAATGAACTGCCCCTTTTTATATAACCATAACTAAACCGCCCCAGTTAGTCCCCTTTTCAATGGGAGAATAAGGGCATACCATGGGATATTAAACCAAAACCCCAGAGCTTTTTAGTAATTCTTAACAATGCTGAGATGCAAAGAACAAAACTGCACCACATAAACAACCAAAGGAAACGCATGCCTGCTTTTTTAAACTACTGTAAAAGTGGAGAAGTAAGAAACTAAGCAACCCCAGAGAGTCATAACACATGGTCAACACTCCTGGTTTATGCTTAGAGGGTGTGTCCAATGAACGGTATAACACAAATGATGAGCAATATATGTGGCTGAACAACATACACCAGTCCATTTCTCCATTTCTCCAGAATACTTATGATGTCAGACTCTACGCCAGGTGCACTTAACTGGATTATAATATGCTGCATAAGGACTCAACCATTCAGCTCATGGTCAAGATCAGAACAAGCTTCCACATTTATCGTTTCTTCCCAATCAGTTCATTTAAGTTTCCAGGTTAAATTAGTTGAAGAGATATCTATAGAAAGTCAATGGAATGTACTTACTTCAAAAAACACCTTTCTGAAGTTCAAAGATTTAGAAAAAAGTCGGAGGAGAGAGACAGAGCAATAACTATATGAACAAATAATAGAGTCTACTAACCATATGTGAACATTGATAACTGGAACGCCAACTAATTTCTCTAATTTCTTGAAGTATGAAATCTCTCTCCAGTCTTCAGGCAAAAGTAGCTTTAGGATATCAACTGATAAGACCAACATCCATCACCCATTATTAGAGAAGCTGGTGATACAGTAAAGCAAATTATATCATTCAATAGGAAATAAAGTATACCTGGAGTTGCAATTACATAAGCATCTCCTTCAATTGTATTGTCATCAGTTAGAAGAAAACTCTTCACAGTCCCATCATCATTAAGCTCTATTTTCTTTATTCGTGAGTTCAGCCGGACCTCGCCACCCAGTGATTCAATATGATTAACAATAGGCATGCAAAGCCTCTCTGGAGGGTTGCCATCCAAGAATGCCATCTTGGATCCATTTTTCTCCTGTGGATGGATTTTCATACTCTTAGAAAGCTAGTGTAATGTTGTAATACCCTGTTTTCCTTCCATTTTGTATGACCTTGACTCTATGTAAATTGAGGTTAATATACCAATGAAACCTTATTTGAAATACAAATTACAAAAGCATCACTAGCTGAAGATGCTTCTAGCATATCAGAATTACAAGAAAAGATGTGATCTCAAACTAACTGTAGAACATCCAGTATGTCAAAATAAAAATTACATATCTGTTACTCAATCTATATTAACCTAATTCACCAAAAGGACCTAACAGATTACCCTTTATATATCAATCTGAAGCAGAAATAAAAAGGAAAAAGGAAGATAAGGAAGGAATTTGCATTTTTTTTTTTTTTAATTCCTGTTTTCATTTTACTTATCAAAGGATTTAGTTCAGATTCAAATTGATAACTTATACAACAAAAGTCATTTGAAAATACATACAAATATGATGGCTGTTCACATAAATGATTTACTAATTGAGGATCACTTTGAAGCCAGTAAAGGTATATATTGCCAGCAACAGTATTAAAGTCGGGAATTGAGTGTATTCCATCCCTCTGTTGCCAAGAGAGGGAGACAGAGAGGGAGAAATAAATGATCACAAATTGCCAAGGAGATAGCTCAGCCATGTACATTGCTAGTGTCTTCCAAATTTCTGGCTAAAAACCATTGGAACACCAAAAACTAGAACGTCATACTACTTTGAGAGAAAATATGGCCACAACAAAGAAGACCAAATTATGGGTTAATTGAGGTGTCCATGTTTCATATCTATAAATTCCTTTGTAATGCAAATAATGTCATTACTACTGGCATACAGCACAGGGTTTCTGTTAAGAGCTAACAGTCAAGAAAAATTCAAACACAGATCATTTTAATGATTTTGTTGCCCACCTTGTATCCAATATAATCAAGTTGGGAACCATACCTGAAGAAATCTGTTTAAAGCAATCAGTATACATTGCATTGAAAGTTCATCTGGGTTAATGAAGTTCAGTGCCTTTGACATGGCAATAAACACCTGGTTAGTCACACGATCAGGTACACCCTGAAAACAAAAATGGCAAAACCATTAGTCTTCTTTATTTTTAATTCATTTAGCAGGTATTTGCTACTTACTGCAATTAATACCAGATTCATTAATAATGACGTATGGGCAGTATATAATGAATGCAGAGGGTATTGCATTCATTAACTGATAGAGTTTGCATCATTTATAAAAGTTCACTATAATAACATAACTCTGCGCATGGCAACTTGGTTTCTAATTTTTCTTTTAGTTACACAATTCCACGAATTCAACCTCTCCCCCCTCCCTCTTCTTTTTCCATTTTCCTAGAAGCATTGGACAATACTTTTCCCAAACTAAAAATTTGCCATCTTGATGTTTCATGTTTTACTCAAAATAATTATGAAGAATCAGCACTAAAATCGACTGACAGAGTCATGCACACATATAATATTAGGGACATAGCACAAAAATAGACACCTTAGAGGCTCATAGTGACTTAAAAGTTCAAAGAAATCCAGGTGCAAGGTTTGTTGCTTATTATACTTGAGCTCCTATGCACCTTTCTTAAGCAAAGAAAGTGTCATGTATTTGCTAATGGCTTAAAACTCTGTATCGGTCCCCATACATGCATGTAACCACAGGAAAGCAAATTAATTGTCATTATATGAGCAGAACTTCAAGTGGACAAGGCTCTTTTTGGAAAGTTTTTCATCAGGATGAACTAAGCTCAGCCTTTCCATTTATGTACGTGCTATTAGCCTCAAAAGGAGAATTTTATCAAAAGTAACAGCATACCTGCTTTTTCATCCACTCTTTAACACTTAAACCATCTTGGGCCTCAACATAAGGTTGTCCACCAAGCATTGCTGGTAGGAGTCCTATTGCAAACTTCACTTTCTCTGGCCAAGTCAGCATTTCATTGTTCTTCAAAATGGCCCATATCCCTGTCAGTTTCAATCGACAAGAAACGTAAGCCAAGTGGATGCATTGAATTTTTACTTTTGCAGGTGTTAGTGCTGGCATTCAGCATCTGTGGAGAAAATTCCACATAAATTTAAATGATAAGGGAAAAACAAAAGTTTCCCTTCACCCCAATGGGTCCAACAATATGAATCAGACACATCCTATTAGAGTAACGCAATTCATCACCCAATAAGACATACCTTCGTGCATACAGGCACACCAGAAGAAAAAAAATGATAACAAATTTTGTATTTTGGTCCTACATCAAAACCTTATAGAAGGAAAATCCAAGCAAACAATCTAGTGATTTGAATCAATCCAAGCAAACAATCTAGTGATTTGAATCAATCACACAAAAAAGATTAAAGAGTTGAAACAGGGAACAAGCCAACATACAAAGATATAAAGTGGTTTGGCACAATTTCTATCATGGCCACAACAAGAAGAAATTCTACCATTCAAAGATCAAGAAATTACAAGTGGTCACTCTCCCAAAACCATACATGCGACCGTCATGTGTTTTTCTTACTCACATGCTCATTGGCAGACTTAGAAACACTACCTTTCCTCAATGAAGAGCCTGGAAAGTTTATACACAAAGAGTAGTACACATGCACTAGAATCCCTCTTGACTTGAATATGCTGAAACAGATTCAATGTGTTATATGAAACTTGGACAATCAAACCACAATTATATTTTTATCATTTTAAAGAAGCTCAACACTTCATGAACAGAAGTCAATATTACGCCACAAGCTAGTGTAAAACAAAACTTAAAAGTGAAGTTCGAAAAGTAGCCCAACTCTCAAAGCTCAAAATTTCAAGAAAGCAAAAAACTAATCTTCAATTAAATGACATCTAACTTAAAACCAATTAACAACACGTGGAAAAACCAGTTTTGAATATAGGATTGGTCCTAAGAAGCCCCATCTTAAGCGATCTGGGATTACCACGAGCCGATGAGGACAACTAATGCTACAGTCTTATCGTTTCTATAAGTGAAAACAATTAAAGGGAATTGAAGGAAGGGGGGTGAGCAATTTGGGTGACTGGAATCATACCATATTTGTTAGAAAACGTAATGCCCAAAGTGTAAATTCTATAATATATTTTTATAGAGTAGATATAATGAAACTTAATTGGTAATTCACAATAAATACACAGAAATGACAAGAACAAACACCAAAAGCAAACTGGAATACATTGACTAACTTATAAGCTAGAGTAGTGACAAAAGCGAACAAACTTATTGCAAATATTAATTAACCATTAGAACAAAGTCTTGTTTATATCCAACCAATTAAATGGACACACACAAACAAGCAGGCGGCTTTATGTTTTATTTCAAACTTTGTTGCCTTGAACTGTTGGTAAAACCAAAAACACATTTTCATAGATTTGTACAAACAGACAGAAATTTTAGTTACATTGTATTTAAGTAGTTTACCATTTAAAGGTGCAGGTAGAACTTCTGGAAAATCAAATCGGCTGAACTCTCCAGGTTTATTTGGCATTGCAAATATCATAGAATGCTCCTTCCATTGCAACCGATCATTGATGCCAAGTTCTCCAAACAGGTTTTGCACATTTGGGTAAGCCCCAACTTGCCAAAAAGAAAGGAAATAATAAGAATATTTTGAGCAAAGGAAACAAAAATGTTTCAATCTATTAAGATAGTTTGGTACAATACAACAGTCAGGAGATGAAAAAGAAAACTATAGGTGGATAATATTGCCCAAAATCTCCACAAGCCTATGTATTTACAACTTTCAAGTACTAAAAGGGAGGACGATAAAATAAAAAATCAAATCAATTCACTGAATGAAATTAACAAATACAAGGCCACAACCTTCAAACATCTAAAGACGAAAACTAGGTAGGGAAGGCCTAGAAAACAAAAAATGTATCCATACTTACAGAATATATGTAGGCCTGTCTCATACCAATCTCCATCCTCATCTCTCCATGCAGCCACCTGTTAAAAATAAGACTAAACTCTAATCTCTCAAAAAAGACAAGGAAAAGGGAAAAGACCATCTTAAACCACATAGGTAAGCATGTCCTCATAAAAGCTTAAAATATTTACAAGCAGCCAGTTGAAAGAAATTTTAATTGCTAAAAGATCAACAATTTAATTCAAACCAAAAGTTTTTTCCTTTTTTTTTTTTTTGCATGTGATTGGAGGCTCAAGAAATGCAAGTTCAAAGACATTATCTACAGAAACTCAAGTTAGTTATTAATGCGGTTGAGTTTCTCATGGTAGAGACTATTTAATTGATGTTGCATGCCATAAATTTAAAAAATAAATAAATAATAACCTAAAGCTTCCTTAAACAAATCTTGCAATTAAAATTGTGTTTTCTTCATTAAAGATGAACCGAGAGATAACTCCTCATCTTCTGCACAATAAGATTTTAGAAATGATTCAATAATATAAATAGGTATAAATTTCTATGCAACAGAGTAGTGCAAAAACCTTTCCACCTAGAACATCTCTTGCTTCTAGCAACAGAGGTTTGTGACCTGCATCTGCTAAATATTTTGCAGTTGACAAACCAGCCAAACCTGCAAAAATTCAAAAGTGGCTAGTCTAGTCTAGTAGCAAAAACAAACTCAACTGATGGATCATGCATTATATCTAGAACCCTGTAATGACCTAAGGTATCATTCACAAGACTAATTCCTGAAACAAATACATTGCAAAAGGCATGCAGAAAACACAGAAGGAACAAAAATTTAGTTATTACACCAATATCAACCTAAGGCCAAAAAAGGGCTACATATAAATACTAGTAATAGCTTTCAAGCATGCAGATTCTCCCTTATCCATAATACAAAAACATATTCACCCTTGAAAGCTATCGCAAATGCTATCGGTACAATGAAACGAACAAGTTTTTCATATTCAAAGAGTCTGGACTCTTATGAAATAATCGTTACCTATTTTACTAGCATGCAAACCATCTAATTTTCAAAAAGCACAGGGCCCTCAATTGGCACAGCCTTCTAAACAATAATAGAAAATGTCACATCAACAAAAAAACTTGAACACAAAATCACAACCCAATGACAGAGTATGGAATTCTCAACAGGAAAACGTTTTCATAAATTTAGCTAAAAACCAAGGCAGAATGAAGCCTAGGCAAAATTCAGTTTATCGGTATGAAAATTATATAAATTTAAAAAAAAAAAAAGCTACTACAAAAGGCACAAAGAAGCCACAAAAAATTCGAAAGGGATAGAAAATGGATTTTCCAATAGACAAAGAAAACACATACTAGAATTAAGAAAAAAATCATACCTGCACCAGCAATTATGACTTTCAATGGCTTAGTTGGACGGGGAGCAGAACGAAAAGAAGCAGATAAAGACGCAGCCTCCAAAAAGTTAACAGTATTCTCAAGCTCAGGTCTTGGATAATCTATACAAAGCACCTGGTCACAGGAAATAGCAAAAATTATTCTTTCCACTATCACAAAAGGGTAAGATTTCCAAATATTCATCAACACCAACCAACCTGCAAAGGGCAAGCACCCTTACTTGACCCCTTTTTAAAAGGAATTCTCAAGGTATGTCCCATGGATTCACCACTTCTAAAAGCTAAGACGCTTCCCATGCTTATTGTGTTGCTTTGGAAGTTCAAATGCACAGCAGAAACACTCCCACAGAGACTCATTTTCTTCAAAACCAAAATACTACAGGTCAGATTTTTATGACCCAATTCAACTGCAGCTGCTGCAAAAAAAAAAAAAAGAAATGGGCAATTGTAGTTTATCAACATAAAGAAGAAAACATCAAATTATTCATAAACAAAAACGCAAAATAAACCCCGTTTTCCCTCAACAAAGCCAAAAATAATAATAATAACAACAATTCTTTGAATAGAGAAAAAAGGGTAATGGAGATGCTAACCGAACACCAACAAATCAACGCCAAAGAAGGGGTAGATTGAATTATTTCAAAAAAAATTGTTAAAAAAACTTGATTTGCCTTGATAATAGAAAGTGGGATATGGAAAGTGGTTCGGGACACAGGCAGAGGAAGTTGTGGAGGTGATAAGTTAACGTGTACGTATTTTTTTTTAGAGTGGATTTGGCCGAAATAGAGGGAAACACGACATAAAATCATATAAATGAACTTTTGGCAGATTGCTAGGTCAGTGGGTTGATCACTGTTAAAAGAATATTCTTTCAATGGCAATGCCTCAACTCACTCAACCAACAAACTACCAGACCAGAGCTATTGCCTCTAAGCTCTAAGCTATTGGTAATTTAGTGTCTCCAAACTCTTCGCTTTAACCTTCTTTTCAATTTGCTAATTATTTTGTTTTGTACAATGCAATTTGTACCATAAATCAGTTTTATTAAATTTTTATAGGACTCAAACATGGCATGTGCTGTGGGTGACAGTATTTCATAGATTGAGGTTTAGCATAAATCGATAAAGGATGGAAATAGATCGAATTGGGTTAAACCCTACGGACCAAATTAACGGACATTTTTAATAAATTTTTAAAAATATTATAATTGCTTAATTTCAGATTCATATATTTTTAATTGCTGGTGCACTTAGAATTAAAAATGTCAGTTAATTAGGCATGTTAGGTTATTAATGTCAGATTAATAAATTTTTAGTAGAAACCATTGAAAGTCATTGAAAGTATTAATTTAGAGCATGTTTGGATAATTTTGACAAGCTTAATTTCATTACAACTGTAGCATAGAAAATTAATGTTCATCAGGGATTTCTTGTGATGAACTGATGACTTACATCAGCTAGAACAGGTATCCATTTCTGCATAAGAAAAACTGAAGTAAAGGATGAAAAATTAACCATCTTTACCAAGACAAAAAAAATTCAGCAATAGCTCTAATCATATAGATCATATCGCCAGCTAAAAACAAAGGGAACTGAGAGGAAAAGTTCATAGAAAATATAGTTTAAAAAATCTCGGAAACTCATTCTAGGGTCCCCTCTTTTTCCAGCTGTAAGTCCTCTTACCCTATATCCACCTCTACTTGATCCTCTTCCTCTTGCACCGAAGCCTCTGTTAAATGATTTGCCATCCTTCACTTCCACAAGAGAATGAAGCAACTCATCGCAAAGAATGCAACCGGCATGCAACGTAGCTCCATCTACCAAAGGAGCTGTTTTCTGGGAGTAGGACAAGGTAATTACATTTACTGCAATAAAGTCTCCACTTCGGCGCAGTTACCGGGTCTTAAAACAAGTGTTCCGCTGCATTCAGGACAAGCACAGACTCATTACATCACTTTGATACCGGGCACGAAAGCCAAGAAACGTCCCGTTGAACTCATGGACCTGTGTGCTACCCTTACTTGTCACATCTAGAAAACGGCATTCAGGAGAACACATCAATGGGAAAATTTTACTTAGATTTTATAAGTGAATTTCGTAAAATGTTTTTATTAAAAATAAATTAATAAAAATTTAAATTAATAAATTAATAATATATAAAAAATTATTAAAAAATTATTTATAATTTAAATTTGATTAATATTTATTTAATAATAAAATTATATTAATATTTTTTATTAAAAAAATATATTTAATAAATATATTAAAAAAATTTTAAATTTTGTATAATTAATTTATGTGATGAAATTTTTTAATTTTAATATTATTTTTTAATTTTTATTTCTAATATAAAATTTCATAAATTTCATCTGTATTTTTTTCCGCGACAATATCCAAACCCAAAACATGAAAATGCTACGCGGTAAATACTAAAACGAAATTGATATAATAAAAAAGAAAAAGAAGAGAGATTCAGCATTCTTTCAAACACGTAAACGTGCTACGCATACAATTTAGAGTAATTTAGTGACTACAGAAGTTGTTGCTTCAAAAAATGTTATGCTGCACTAAATTCGACACCAACTAAGAGGTACAAAATTTTCCAAAAGGATTACTGTTTATCCAATACAGAAGCCATTACAAAAGGCATTTTAAGAAAAAAGAAAAAAAAAAAAAACTTACACAAAAAATTAAGCATTGAAATTTTGAATTGGTGTAATTCAAAATCAAGCCAATGCCAACATTTTCCTCATGGGTTTTCTAATTTATTTATAATTTGATTGAAAGGGTTAATAAAGTACAAAACTTTGCATTAACTTGGGCAAAGTTCAATTTTGCAATGCCAATAAAACTACAAGGACTTCTGAAAATAAGAGAGAGTTTAAGCATATTTGGCCATGAGAGAGTACGGAAGCAATGGAGAGAGCTATGCTAGGCTTCTCCGCCATCTCCAAAAACAGTAACAAAATCAACTTAAAAATAAAGACAAATTTTTAAATCAATTTTATGTTTTTAGCAAAAAAAAAAAAAGAAATTGAAAATTTTAAAGGCATTGTTTTTTTGTTTGTTTACCATGAGAATTTTAGGAGGAGACATTTGGGTTTTATAATTTCGAGTTCTTCCTTCTTTCTTGAATTTTTTACTCTGGCAATAAAACGACATAGTTTTCAGTTTAAAGACGGTCTCCCTTTCTCCATTTCCACCTCTTCCTAGAATGCCCAGGATCAAGCTGATAAAAGGACTAAAATACCCTCAAATCGATTAAAATTCCAACTTTTTAATTAAAGCAAGCACTCGCATAGCGGGTCGTGGCGTTCCTCATGTCTGTCGAGAGTCTCCCCATTCTATTGCTTTTGCCACGGCGCCGCTAGTTGTACAATCTGCACGAACAAAACACAAGGACGGCGACGACGACGAAGAAGAAACAAGCTACAGCCCTTTTTCCTTTTAAAACTGCTCTAAAAAACCAAACTTCGCTCTCATTTACCAAAGGTATGTATAAATACCAACCCCTTTTTTGTTTTCTTTCTTCGTTTTGATTTCATTATGGCCTTTTCCATTTTATTCATGTTTTATTTTTTATATTTGAATTTATTTTTATTCATCTGACTTTAAGTTTAATTTCAATGCTGAAAGTAAAGAACTTAGCTTGGCACTGTTTCTATATTTTATTTGTCTTTGAATATTAGTATTTTCTATTTAAAATTATATTTGTAGAATGTTTATGCTTGGTTTAAGCTTTAAAGTAAGTAAAGTAGATAGATTTTTAATTCTGTGTTTAATCCAATGTCAATGCATTTTTATAATCTGGGGAAAAAAAAGATTTAAAAAAAATATACGTTGTAAAAATGGAATAAAATGATTTTACTTGGTTAGGAATTAGGGCCTTTGGTCCTGCAGATTTTTGTGAAACTTTACTAACCCTTGATCTGCTGCCAATGTTATGCTAGATTAAACAAGATGCCACGGAAACCAACCAGGCATCATAGACTGTTGCCAGTTCAGCCTTTGACTTTCTCGCCATTTGCTCGTTCTGTTGCTCGAGTTGCCACTGCTTACCTGGTTAAGCATTACTTGCGTGATGCCCCACTGAAATCGGCAGGTTTTTTTAGCTGAATTGATTTTTTCTATCATGTTTAAAGAGAAAACCATTCTCTTTTTTATGCTTGTTATCTGCTTGACTTGTCTTGGTATTTTGGAGTTTACCTTATTGTTTTCTGACCTGAATTGTAGGTGATGAATTTAAGGAGAAGTTAGAAAAGGTAGACAGACAATCTGAGTCATCTGAGGATGAAGAATTTGATGTAAGAACTTAATTGTGGTAACATTGATTATACAGTGAAATATTTATAAAAAAAAGGGGTCTTAGTTAATTGTCCCTTTTCCTTGAAGGGAGTTGTCCAAGCAGATTTTGCCTTCTTTGATCCAAAACCTGATGACTTCCATGGTGTGAAGACCTTGCTACAATCCTACCTTGATAACAAGCAATGGGATTTGAGTGGTTTTGTAGACTTGATATTGGGACAAACCACTGTTGGAACTGTAGTTAAATTAGAAGATGATGAAGACAATGCTGTTTTTTCTGTAATTACTGCCCTTAACTTGGGGAGATATAAGGTAAGAAAGTTATTCTTTTGATGTGAATGATTTTCTTCCTACATGATTGCAGTGGCTAGCTTGCTTGTTATTAGATTAGGCCCCAAAATTTTAGGATGTAGACTTTCAGCTTTTGATTAAAATATGAATGGCAGTTAACTGTTCTCTGTTGAACTGTTTCCTATTGGCTGGATTATCTACTGACCTAACTTGAAATTGATTTACTAAAAGGTAATCCTTACTATTGATCTGCTAAATTGTACCATTCTGGTTTTGCCATACTTGGAATAGATTAATTGATTCAATAGTCTCCCTATACCTGATTGTATAGAATTTGAGCTCAAATCCCTTTGAGAGAATGCTAGGCCAAGTTAAATGACAACTACTGTACAATGCGATAGATTAGATGAGAAACAAACTTTTTGGGTACAGGGGAGGCCACAACTTAGGGATAGAAAAAGGAGTTGCAAGTACTGGGATTTGAACCCCAAACCTGCTAGAAGCCATCTCTTAAGGGTGATTGCATGAACCAACTAGCCTAAGTCCAGGGTTAAATAAACAACAAAAATCTTTTCATATGAATCTTTCTTGTTACGGAACAATTTATATGAATAAAGTTCCCCAAACCTGAAGCCAACTTGGTCATGACATTAAGTTTTATCTCTGGTTAATAGTTGCCTCAATACCTTTTAAATATTTTGAACCATGGGTGCTTTTGATAATTGTATCTATTGAGGTGTTATTTCTTGTGTGAACATGTGAAATTCTTGTATATCAAATAGGGTGGCTAAAATGTTGTGAATGTTGTTATCTAGGATCACAAGTGTATTGCAGAGCTCAAGGAGTTCCTTCTTAACATAAGCCATGAGAAAGATAAAATAGGAAACTTGAGATCACTTTTGGGAGATAAAGCACAGAATGTGGGTCTCCTGGTTTCCCAACGTGTGGTGAATCTTCCTCCTGAACTCTTGCCACATCTTTATGATGCACTGTTTGATGAAGTCTCATGGGCTACAGAAGATGAGGTTAGATGTTTAGTAATATGTTTTACTTAATAAAAATACATCTTCTTCAGTTAATAAAAACACCTATCATTGGAATTAAACTTACACATTCTTGTTTCACTTTTTGAAGCCCACAGAGGATATGCGTAAGTCCTTCCACTTCAAGTTTTACATAGTAGTAAGCAAAATTTACAAGGTATAAGATCTTCCATGTGCTGATTTTACTTTTTATATCAGCATTCTGATGAATTTTTTCCCTGACTTTGGATGCAAATCTACAGCGCAAGAATGCAAATCAGAAAAGGCCTTCAACCACTGACAAAGATGAGGCTCTAATATATATTAAGCCCGAAGAGGAGATTTTACATAAGGTATTGATGCCTTGATGCATGTAATGTGCAATATTTTATGTGTCTATTGGTATGGTTTTGTTTTTACAAATTCATGATTTCCTTTTAAAACATGTTTCAGCTGAGCATGTGGTCCTTCCTTTTTCCTTTGCAAACTCAGCAGGTTGCAACTCATGAGGTTAGTAGGACTCAAATTCAAACTTACTATCATTGATCCATTTTAGTTCATTCCCAAAAATGTTTCGCGGGTAAAATCCTTTTGGGAAATTACCTTGTGGTTTTTGAGATTTTAACACCCTTGTGGCCCACCCACTTTCTGAGATTTCAAAAGTGAGCCTTGAATATCTTGAGGTACTCTCCTCAAGTAATAAGGGGTTATATTGTTAAACTTTTAATGAAGAGAACAAATTTTCTCGATTTCTTTAGAGTTCTAAGTCTCAGTTTAAAACCTTATGGCTGTACTTGAAAAAGTTGAAACCAGAAGAGTATCACCATAATTTGCTCTTAATGGATGTAAGATACCTTTTTTTTTTAATTGTAACTCCCTTTGATTACCTATGGATGTCTTAAGTAACTATTACTTCAAAAACCTCATGGTAATCTATTCAAAAATCCGAAAAAGTTAAATTAGGTTCCATTTGGTCTTATTTTTGCTACTTGCATCTTTCTTTTTGCTTTCAGAAGCCAAAGATAAAATGCTTTTTTGGATATCAAAGCACCACAACATTTTTAGAGAACTAAAAGTAAAAAATATATAACTTTTGATTTTTTAACTCCATGGATAACCAAAGGCATGATTTTCACTTGATGGAAACTTTATTTTTGAGTAGGCATTTCTTTTCAGCTATTTACTAATTTAAATCAAGGATGATTTTGCTTTTTACTAGTTGCTTTTATAATATAACTAATTTTGAGGAAGCAAAACAGCAACAGAATACAAACAGCCAAGCAATGTTAAACGGGACTTAATTTGTGCTTTACCTTTTTCTCTTTCTTTAAGTGTTTGACGGTTATGATTTTGTTGCAAGACATGCATTTGAATATGACACATTGTTTCCTGAAATTCTAATTTGGAAAATCAAACTGTTAGTAACACATTATTGTTGTTCTTGTAGTCATTTTTTTCTTTTCAATGATAAAGTTCCCTGTGCAATGATTAAGGAACATTCTGGCATACATAGATTACAATTATGAATTATCTTACATTAATGTGTGTCAATTCTTTTCTTTTTTTTTTTATTATTGAATTAAAATTGACAATCTTATTAGATGGTTCATATGAAATTGTCCTTTATCTTTCTTCTTCAAACTAATGGATATAATTACCTGTTCTTTTTTTTTTTTTTTGCCAATGCTATAATTATCTTCTGACAATCTTTTTGCAGCTAAAAAATTACCAGTTAACGGGGATAGTCATGGCTGTCAAAGCGGAAAACATTTCCTCATTCCAACAGCAATTGCATACTTTAATAAATGAATCTTGAGTCTAATCGGAAGAATGCAAAAGTTTTGATACTGTAACGACTGTGTTTTTAACTTGAAAGATTTTGTCCAAAGGTTGTTGTTCTGGTAAATGTTCAAGATGCAACCTGATAATGGCTGGCCAGTTGGGGGAAGGTAGGAATCATCTGTTTCAAGAGTCCACAATTTTGTCAGGATAGCAGACATTTGAAACTGATTTAGGTTACATTTTTGTTAGAATGAAATTTTGTCCAGTCTCTTTGGCCTCATGGCAAAAGAGTTCTTAAGAGGACTAACGGTCTTGGTTTCGACTTTCAAACCAAGACTTCCTACCCTTTCCCATGGGCTATGCCTCTCATCCTATGTAATATAAAGCCAGGATAGCCTTTTCTTTTGATTCCATCTTATGGTGGTGTTATTTGATTTCATGAAAGGTGCCACTTGATATTTTTCACCTTTGTTGCTTTCTCTCATAGGGTGATGCTGCACTCAGGTTATATAGGTAGCTCGATTGTGGGAGTGGATTACTAACTTGTCAACCATGAATCATGAACATGAGTGTGATCATAATTAACAATTCGTGTATTCGTGTTTAGCTTTTTCATTTTCAATATATATAAAATATTAAAATTGTTATATCATAATTTATCACTTCAAACAATTTTTTTTTGTTGTGAAATTTATATATAGTTTTAGTTAAACTTAATCGTTTTTTATGTCTATTTCATATCCTCTCATCGTAGTATCAGGTTTAAAATTACCAAGTTTAATCTTAATCATAATGAACCAGTTGTTAATTGTAACCAAGCTTTCTTGGCTAGGAATACGTGACAATACCTACGCTCAGCTCTACACAAGCAATGGCTCCTCCCCTCAACCATGGCTCCATGATCTTATGATTGCTAGACCCATTTAATCTTTATTTTTTCCTTTATTAACTTACTAAATTATTGCTCTTTCGGCCTCGATGGGCAAAAAATCCATAAGAGGTTGAAGAAATTGGATGTTTGATGGAGCATGTATTTTAACACCCTTTTCATAACAGGGTGGACACTGGTTTCTTAAATACAAGAGGAAAAGCCCATGGTTTCAACCCAAGCTATCGTTACTCTCAGCTGACTCGTCATACTTTCAATAACATACTTTCTTCTTGCTTGTGAATTAGGTTACCTTGCTCCTATTAGATCCTTATGCCCACAGAAAAACACAAACATTTCTTTTTAGGTTGAAGGGTAAAAAATGTCTTTAAATTATAATTAAAAATTTTATTTAAATTTTTAATATTTTATTACAATCAATCGAGTTTTTAATATTTTATTTTAATTTAATTGAATTTTTAATTAAACGAAATTCAATTACATGTCAAAATTGAATCTATTAATCTTAAATGTATAGTTAATTAAATCTTAAAGGGATTTCAGAGAGAGAACAAAATAGAGAAAAAAATTATTTAATTTAATTTTCGTGTATATTAATTGCATCATATGATGGATTTTTATTTGTTTTATTAATATCACATAAAATTTTATTTTAATTGATAAAAAATTAACAGTGTTAATTTTTTCATCCAAAGAAAATTTTAATTAAATGTAGATAAATATTGAAAGAATTGATTGTAATAAAAAAAAATAAAAATTTAATTAATTTTTTAATTATAAATCAAAGATTTTTATACCCTTTAATTTTTTATTTTTTTTTAACTCTATGTCAGCCCATTGTTTTCACTCTAATTATGCTCACACGCATGGGAATTCAAACACAACACCTCAATTTTTTTCTCTTTTTCAATTTACAACGTATCTTGTACTAAAAAAATAGTATTAACATACTTACCCCCAACCTGAAAATCATTTTTGCAATGCACCAAAAATGGAAAAAAAATAATAATTTGGTGTCCCTTATCTTTGATTAGAATTAAATCACATTTCAATTTGAGTCTTTAACCAAATTTATCATCAGAACAAACTACAACTCACACAACAATTAGCATAATTCATAACTAATTTTGGTTCATTTTAAATTTTTTTTAACAATAGTAAACTACGTTAATTAACATGAAAAACTATAAGTTCTATAAGGATTGAAACTCCCTTTCTTTATTTTTTTATGTCCAATTATTTTGTTTACTTACCATAATTTCAAAATTTTCTATTTATAGAAGAGAATCAAGAGTATGCCAAGCGATAGTGAGAATATTACTTTTTTAAGATTATGAAAACTTCAATTATGTTATGCTTATTTATTGGTTAATAAAGTCAATTTTTTTAGTTGCTTAGTTAGTGTAGACACCTTAATTTGTCCGGACCCAGGCTCATTGGCCCTAGTTCAATAGGGTTTAGGCCTAAGCCCATTAAGCTTAGCTTAGATCTGGTCTAAAGGGGTCAAATTGGCCCAGTTTCCTTATTTTTATTTTTTATTGGTTTATTATTCTTAATTTTATTTTTTATTTATTTATTTTATTTTTAGGAGATAATATTTATAAAAAAAAAAAGAAGGACAAAAAATTGTAAATTCTACCATGCATAGGCACCAGTAGAATTGCAATTGGTTTCAATTTCTCTAGGATCATAGGTTTTCTGATAATGTAGGAACTCAATCAAATGAGGATTCGAAACTGATCAGAAACTCTTTTGATCTAATCCTATAAATATAGACCCTAGCTAAGTTTGAGAACACACAGGAATCAGAGAGAAAAAAAAGAAAACAAAAAGGTGAAACAAAAGCAAAAAGTATTTAGAGGTAGTATAGGATTTTTAGAAGTTTTTTTTTTTGAATTTTTGGAGTTCTTTTTCTGAAAGAATCCGGTTAAAATTTTTGGTGAATTTTAAATTTTTCGACTAGTTTTTCGGCCAAATTTAAAGTTTTTGATGATTTTTTTCAGATTCCGGTAAGAATTCAACCGAAATTTAAAATTGTTTAGAGAGAAGGAAGAGAAAAAAAAGGGAAATGAGAGAAGAAGAGAAAGGAATTCTGAAAAAAAATCGATCTTCAGCCTTATATACCTTTTCAAAACGACGTCGTTTTTGCGTTAGTAATCCCACAAGATCCATGTGTTTTGCCAAAATCCGACCCGACCTATAGCGCACTCGAACCAGCGACTTGTTTCTCCACTTAGGTTTCAGTCGAGCTGAGATCCCGAGCCACGCATCTGAGCCGTGATTTTTGGTCTTGAGCCGAGCCGTATCCCAAGCCTGAGCCGAGCCGTTTTTAGATTTTTGATTTTTTTTCTTTATTTTATTTTATTTATTTGTTTTACTTGGTTTTTTTTATTTTATCAAAATAAAATAAAATAATAAAAATAAAAATTTTGAGAATAAATATTAATTATCTAATGATAAAATTTCTAAAAATTTCGAATGAAAATTTTTATAAAATTCCTAGGTAAAAAATTTTGTCTAGATTTGTCCCAAATAATAGAATAATATAGATAAAATTTCAATAACAATAATTAATATATGTTTTAAACAAAAAAAATAAAAAACATAAAAAGCATAAAAATATAAAAAATTTTTAGAATTCAATACAAATTATCCAAAGATGAAATTTTTAGAAATTTCAAATGATAAATTTTTAAGGAATCTCTAGGTGAGAAATTTTCTCTATGTGAGAAATTTTCTCTATGTGAGAAATTTTCTCTAAATTTGACCAAAATTGTGAAATAATTTAGATGAAATTTCAATAAAAATAATTATCATATTATTTTTTTCCAAGGAAAAAAGAGAAAAAAGAAATTTCTAAATAAACCCAAATTGTGAAAATTTTAGAAATTCAAAAGAAAATATATTTTTAATTTGGCCCAAATGGTGGAATAATTAGATTTATTTCCAAAATAAAAATAAAAAATAAATCATTTTTCGATGACAGAGCCTCTTCAAGAAATCAAATGGGATTCTTGAATACTCTTGAGGTGATGAAATATTTTTTAAGAGTTTTACCAGATTGATGGAGAATCTTAAAAATTATTTTCAATATTTGAAACCATTAGACTTTGAACCTTAAGATAAATTTGAAATAATATAGTACCATCCCTTGGATGGGCATGTGAGGGTGCTATAACCTTCCCCATATGTAATCGAACTACCGAATCATGTTTTAGTTAATAGACCCGAACCTATTCTTTTAGGGACCCTTAGTCAAGTTTAGGAGTTCTTTAAAAGGATAGATTCTCTAGGTGACCAATCGCACCTAGATAAAAAAGATTGGTGACGACTCCTTAAGTCAATGTCTAGCAATAGATCCTTGGATCTAGACATTATGATAATTTGGTGACTCTATTGGGGATATTAGAGAGTCAAGCCATAATTTTTAAATTTATCCTATCCTTTAAACCAATGGCTTTAAGTTATTTGTTTACTAACATTTTTCCTTTTTTGGTTTCTTATTTGATTTATAGGATTGATAATTTTGTGTTCCTTCACACACACTATCACATGCATTTGCATTACATGAGCTCTATACCCAAGCTCAATCCTTCTTAGAAGAAAGTAAAGTACCAACGCTCTCGTGAGATGATAATCTCCGTAATGGCTAGCGAAATATTCCTACTCAAATTGAATCATTTTCGTTGGTAGCCTGTAATGGGTGAGGATTAGACTGCCTTACTAGTCTGTGATGGACAATAATGTAAGGAACAATTTGAGAACCTTTTAGTGGTTAAAATTTTCTAACCTTGCATATAGTTCACCCCTAAGAAACCAACTTAAGCCCTTCCTATCAATCAATAGATACAAACCAACAGTAAGACACAAGAAGGAACAATTCGTTATCCAACCATTTTGCATGCTTGATTTTGTGTATCTATATGTCATTTCATTCTCATGTTCTAGCATTTCATTCTATGCATCATCTCTATTATCATGTTCTAGCATTATCATATCATGATCATATTTAACACTATCGTTTGCATCATTTTCATATAAGAAATATTTATCGCATATCAGTTATTGATAAATTAGATCTCACACTTACATCCATGAAAAATCAAATGCAACCAAAGTCTACATCAATCCACTATGAGTCTGCTCATCAATTGAAAATTAAGTCAGAAGAGGGTCAAAAAAATAAGAAAATTGCTTGCCTAAGGATTTTATTTCATCATTATCCGAAAGAGTTAATCTAAAGCTACATCAAAATGATCTATTCGACTTAAGCAGTATATGAGGATGCATGAATAGAATAAGACAGGAGGAATTTGAGAATAGATATGGAGACATAGCTTCACTGTTATAGGTGCAAGTGGATAATAATTTGATTAGGGCTATCATTCAGTTTTAGGATCCTTCATATAGATGTTTTGTTTTCAATGAAGCAGACATGGTGCCCACAATTAAAGAGTATATGGTCCTACTTCATTTTAATCTAGTAAACCCAGACAAGATTTACTGGGCCAACAATATGGGCTATCGTAAAAAACTAGTGCAAATCTTAGACTTAGTTTGCCTCAAGTCGATTCATATATCAAGATAAAGGGTGAAAGTAAGGCTATTCCATGAAGTTTTTTATGAGATTTCATCCAAGGGCACATAGATAATGATAAGAGATTAGCTATGGCTATAGCTTTATATGATTGGTGGTCTTTTCGAAAGTCATCAGATATGTTGATGTTGCAGTGGTTGATTTTATTGATCAGTTATCATATCAGGTCAATGCAACACCAACCATTTTGGCAGAAACCATTCGATCTTTAAATTTTTATCACAGAAACGATAAAGGTCGATTTAATGAATGTTTACAGTTGCTTTATGTATGGATCAAGAGTCACATGAAATGTAAAAAAAAAAGTTAATTTCATAAGCCATACTTTTGTTTCAGTATCCCCATCAAAAAATTTTGTTACAACACATGGGCTCAAGCAAAGTCAAAAGAAGAATGGGTTTTCTATTTTCGAGCCCTTGATAGTCAAGGGATAGTTTGGAGAGCACCTTGGATGCGTCATGATACGGTGTTATACAGTTGTGGAAATCAGCAATGGGTGTTTTTATTAGGCCTATGGGGTGCTGTTACTTATGCTCCAACTTTAGTAAGAAGATTATTCGAGTGTGAGCAATTCATTCCATAAACCTATGGACTTAACCAAGGGGAATTCTTATTCACTAATAAAGGGGCATATGGAATGGTTGAAAAGATCAAGAAAGTATGAAAGCAAACCACCAGGGTTAACCAAGGGAGGTTTACTTATGACATCACTTCAGAAAATAGTGTATGGCATGCGAGGAGGGGAAAAGACAATGTGATTCCCAGTAAACAGTTAGGGCATTCCCCAAAATGCATTCTTCAATATCCTTTGCTTAAAATGGAAATAGCTAAGAGAAAACTCCAGTTTGAGAAAGATGAGTTAGAACAAGAAAACAAAATGATTGAAGATAGAAATGGAAGAGTGTTCACGACTTTAAGAATTGAAAATCCAGAGCCTTATAAAGCAAAAAAATCAATGGAGTGCCTTATTTAATGATTTAGATATGACACATTCGTCAGTTACACCCGAGCTGCCCGACTTTTAAAAGAAAATGAATTGTTAAAAGTGATGGTTGAAGAAAAACAAAAAGTAACTACTAAGGCACATAGACATAGCCCAAATGCTACAAAAGATAGTGGATCAGCGCACAGCATAAGTAAAAGCTTTATCTGATGAATACAGGAAACAAGCTTTTTGGTCATAACATTCATTCATGCAAATTTTTGAGTCACTTGAAAAATAAATTGTGAATATTTTGATGAGAATTTTTTAGAACTCAAATGAGAATCTTTGAGTTTCAAAATAAGAATCTTTGAGGAGTGAAACCCTAAAGTTCATCGAATGTGAATCTTTGAACAAATGAAAAGTTTTGAACTTTTGGATGTGAATCTCCAAAATACAAAGCTTCAACTTTTTGGATATGAATTTCTAATGTTTTAAATGAGAACCTTTGAACTTAGATGTGAAACTCTAAGTTTTATTGCATGTGAGCCTTTGAACTCAAATGAGAAGTTTTGAAATTTTGGATGTGAATCTCCAAAATTCAAATGAAAAGCTTTAGATTTTTGGATATGAATTCTAAGTTTGCCAAATGAGAAACTTTGAAAAGGCTTGAACTTTTGGATGTGAATCTCTAAAATTCAAATAAGGATCTTTAAATATTGGATACGAGTCTTGCAAGTTGCAAATGCAAATCTCGATATATTACAAATTTGAATAAAACTGAAATTTTGAGAATCAAACAGTAAATTCTTATGAAGTTGAAAAATTCTTGCGAATCTGAACCTCTAAATGTTGAACTCAAATTGTGAATCCTTAAGTTCTCACTACAAAATCCCTTCATTCACGATCTATAACTCTTTTAGACATGATTGTTAAGGAGCAATTTATTTTTTTTTCAAAGTTTTGTTGCCTCAATTTAGAAGAACAATTTACTTTTCAAAGTCGCGGTGCGTCTGTTTAGAAAAGTAATTTACTTTTCAAAATTGTAGTGCCTCTGTTTATAGGAGCATTTATTTTTGAAGTCATGGTGCTTCTGTGTAAAGAATTTATTTATTTTTTAAAATTATTGAGCCTCTGATTAGAGAAGCCATTTATTTTTCAAAGCCATTGAACCTCTGATTAGAGGAGCCATTTATTTTCTAAAGTTTTGTTGCCTCTATTCAGAGGAGCCATTTGATTTTTAAAAGTTCATTGCCTCTATTTAAAGGAACAATTTATTTTCTCAAAGTTCGTTGCCTCTATTCAAAGAAGCCATTTATTTTTTAAAGTTTTGATTGCCTCTATTCAGGGGAGCTATTTTATTTTTCAAAGTTTTGTTGCCTTTGTTTAGAGGAGTTTTGTTTACTTTCTTTTCAAAAAAAAAAAAAAGGGCATGAATTTGTTGGGATGATTATGAGCAAGGTGTCTACGTATTTGCATAATTTCTATTTCACAAAAAATATGCAAAGAGGGATAGCTGTAGACATCCTAATTTATTCGGACCCAGGCCCATTAGACTTAGTTCAATAGTGGTTGGGCCTAAGCCCATTAGGCTTAGCTTAGATCTGGTCTAAAAGGGTCAGACTGGCCTAGTTTTCTTATTTTTATTTTTTATTGGTTTATTATTCTGAATTCTATTTTTTATTTATTTTATTTTTAAGAGATAATATTTTAAAAAAAAGGAAAAAAATTGTAAATTCTACCGTGCATAGGCACTGGTAGAATTGCAATTGGTTTCAATTTCTCTAAGATCCTAAGTTTTTTATAATGTGGGAACCCAATCAAAGGAGGATTCAAAATTGATCAGAAACTCTTTTGATCTGATCCTATAAATATAAACCCTAGTTAAGCTTGAGAACACACAGGAATCAGAGAGAAAAAAAAAACAAAGAGGAGAAACAGAAGCAAAAAATGTTTAGAGGTAGTATAGGATTTTTAAAAGTTTTTTTTTTAATTTTTGAAGTTCTTTTTCTAGAAAATTTTTGAAAATTTTCTAGAATCCGATGAAATTTTTTGACGAATTTTAAATTTTTCGACGAGTTTTTGAATTTTGAATTTTGAATTTTGAATTTTGAATTTTTTGGTGAAATTTGAAGTTTTCGACAGCTTTTTTTAGATTCTGGTAGGAATTCAACCGAAATCTAGAATTGTTTAGAGAGAATGAGGAGAAAAGAAGGGAAAAGAGAGAAGAGGAGAAAGAAATTCTGAAAAAAAAAATCAATCTTCAGCCTTATATACCCTCCCCAAAACGACGTCATTTTTTACGTTAGTAAACCCACAATATCTACGCGTTTTACCAAGATCCGACCCGACCTGTAGCTCACCCGGACTAGCGACCCATTTTTTCACTTAGGTTCCAGTCGAGTCAAGTCGAGTCGAGATCCTGAGCTGCAAATCTAAGCCGTGATTTTTGGTTTTGAGTCGAGCCATATCCTAAGCCTGAGCCGAGCCATTTTCAAATTTTTGGTATTTTTTTCTTTATTTTATTTTATTTATTTGTTTTACTTGTTTTTTTTTTAATTTTATCAAAATAAAATAAAATAATAAAAACAAAAATTTTGAGAATAAATATTAATTATCTAATGATAGAATTTATAAAAATTTCAAATGAAAATTTTTATAAAATTCCTATGTGAGAAATTTTGTCTAGATTTGTCCCAAATTGTGAAATAATATAGATAAAATTTCAATAACAATAATTAATATATTTTTTCAAACAAAAAAAATAAAAAACATAAAAAGCATAAAAATATAAAATTTTTTTGGAATTCAATACAAATTACCCAAAGATGAGATTTTTAAAAATTTCAAATGGTAAATTCTTAAGAAATCTCTAGGTTAGAAATTTCTTCTAAATTTGGCTCAAATTATGAAATAATTTAGATGAAATTTCAATACAAGTAATTGTATTCTTTTCCACATAAAAATTTGGATTGAAAATATTTGATAATTATCTAAGGATGAGATTCTTAGAAATTTCAAATGGTAAATTTTTAAGAAATCTCTAGGTGAGAAATTTTCTCTAAATTTGACTCAAATGGTGGAATAATTTAAATGAAATTTCAATAAAAATAATTATCATATTATTTTCTTTCCAAGGAAAAAAGAGAAAAATGAAATTTCTAAATAGACTCAAATGGTGAAAATTTTAGAAATTCAAAAGAAAAAATATTTCTAATTTGGCCCAAATTGTGGAATAATTAGATTTATTTCCAAAATAAAAATAAAAAATAAATCCTTTTTTGACGACAAAGCCTATTCAAGAAATCAAATGGCATTCTTGAATACTCTTGAGGTGAGGAAGTATTTTTAAAGAGTTCTACCAGATTGATGAAAAATCTTAAAAATTGTTTCCAATATTTGAAACCATTAGACTTCGAACCTTAGGATAAATTTGAAATAATATGGTACCATCCCTTGGATGGGCATGTGGGGGTGCTATAACCTTCTCCATATGTAACTGAATTTTCGAACCCTGTTTTGGTTAATAGACCCGAACTTATTCTTTTAGGGACCCTTAGTCAAGCTTAGGAGTTCTTTAAAAGGATAGATTCCCTAGGTGACCAATTACACCTAGATAAAAAAGATTGGTAGCGACTCATTAAGTCAATGTCTAGCAATAGATCCCTAGATCTAGATGTTATGACAGTTAGCACACATTCAACTATCATATCACTTCATCTTAAAACTGGCTCACTCTTTGTCAAAGAAAGATTCGTCCAATACCTTCAATGACATCCCATTAAGGTATATCATTTTAGAACTGAACATTTGATTTTCAACTTATCTAAAATTATTAAATGCAGCTTATATTTACTTGAAATCATTAAATATGATTCGCAGTCACTCACATGAGCTTTACTTGATCCCCCCCACATAAATTTACCAGCAACTGTCAACTATTTTAATTAAGTCTTTATATTTTATTTCATATATAAAGTAAAGAAGAGGCTTAAGTATATAAGACTTAAACATTTTTCTTTTCGTTATAGCTTCTTACACACGCTTTACCTTCTCTCTCTTCAAACCTTAAACACCTCACTCATTTGAGTATTAAAATGTACGTATCCTAAAGAATTAACTCCAACACCCCTTGGCATGCTTTCTAGCTACAAGTTCAAATCATCTTGCCTTCAACCTTCAACCAATTTTCCTCTGGTTGAATCATCCAAAAATACCGTCTACAAATTATAACGTAAATATATAAATTTTCACTCAGTTTTCCAAAAATTATATTCTAAATAATGTAAACAAGAAATTAGCATATTCACGTATGCTACTCAAACTCAAAATTATAATTAATTTTCCTTCATTTTTAACTTTTTTTAAGGCAATAGTAAACTACGTTAATGAACATGCAAAACTATAGGTTCTATAATAAGGATTGAAACTCATTGTCTTTATTCTTTCATGCCTAATAAATTTGGTTACTTACCATAATATCAATTTTTTTTTATTTATGTAAGAGAATCAAGAGCATGCCAAACAATAGTGAGAATATTATTTACTACATTAAGATTATGAAAACTTAGAATTATTTTATATCTATTTACTTTATTAACAAAGTCAACTTTCTTGATCGCTTAATCAGTATACGTCCAACTGTCATATCACGTTACCTTAGAATTAGCTCGCTCCTCATCAAAGAAGGGCTCGCCCAACACCACCATTGACATTGCATCAAGCTATCACTTCAAAACTAAACACTTAACCTCCAGTGTGCCTGAAATCATTAAATACAATCCAAGCTTGTTAAGATCATTAAATAAGGTTCGCAATCACCCATATAAACTTTTCTTGAGCTTCATGTATACTCATCATCAAATATCAACTGTCTCAGTTAAGTTATTATTTTTCGTCTTATAAATAAGGTAAAGAAGAAGTCCATAAACATAAGACTAAAAACATTTTTCTCTTAATTGTAGCTTCTTACACATATTTTACATTTTTTCTCTTCAAATCCTAAACATTTATGTGACTTGAGTGTTGGAATGCATCCTAGAGAACCCACTCTAACACTTCTTAACCATGCTTTCTAACTACAAATCCAAATCACCTTACCTTCAACTTCAATTTGTTTTCTTCCAACTCGATCACGCAAAAATACTATCTAAAAATTATAATGTAAATATATAATTTTTCACTCATTTTTTTAAAATTATTCTAAATAATGTAAATGAAAAATTCACATATTCACCTATGCTGCTCAAACTCGAAATCTCTTCTTATTGTCCAAATAAATTAACTTATTGAACCAACTTCAAATTGGTCTATTCATAATTTTTCTTCTTATCTCAACTTTTTCTAAAGAGGCATGGAAGGGATGGGTGACTTTGGCTTTGGGATTATAATATTGAATAATTAATTAAAGTAACTACTAAAACTTAGATTATTACGCGTAAAAGAAGGGAAGCGTGCCGGTTATATGCTTCCGTGTAACTATCAGCTTTGTCTGGTCCCAATCGAATATTCTCACGCAAAGCAACTTCTTTTTACTTTAATCATCAATAAATTAATCGAATATTTTTTTAATTTAATTTATTATTATTTTCATAATAAATATAATATTAAAATTTAAATCACAATTTTACTAAATACTATTTCATAAAAATAATTAAATAAAACAAAAGAACGAAATCCTAAATTTTAATTTATTAAAACTTTCACATTTCCTCAATCCATGTCTCCATTTTATTTGAAAAATTTTTTACTACTGGAAATTTAGACAAGGAAAAGTTGTTAGCATTCCAAGGCCGAAGGTGCCAACGAA
The DNA here is from genome assembly GCF_002303985.1 of Durio zibethinus. Next base: position 4,538,247 of record NW_019167904.1, read on the forward strand.
TCTACAAACAAAAGGGGTTAAAGTCAAGCCCACAATCAAAATAAAAATAAAGAAAAAAACCCATAGTTATGGGGTTAATTATAGCTGCAAAAACCACGAGCAAAGTCGGTGGACGTTCAACGAGGAATGGATCAATTACAACAAGGACAGGTTCTTTTAGGTTTTTTTCTTTGTCTTGATGTTTATGGGGTATGTTCCAGCTGTTTTATATTTAGAATATCTTAACTGGATTGAAGATAGAAATAAAAAGTAACAATTATTTGTTAGTGTTTAATGACAGTGATGGTGAAGAACCAGGTTCATTGTTACAAAATGGTATGGCGTTTTGCTTTAAAAATCGAAACTCCATGTACAATAGTAGAGTTTGTGTTGAACCAACTTCTGACCTAGTTGTTGAATAACTTGCTAGAGGTTGAGAAGGATGACGCACTTGACCTACAGCACAGAAAATAAGGAAACGTAGGAGATATTATTTCAAGATACGTTTTGACGTTCAAATCAATAAAACACACGAGAGAGAAGTGAAGGAAAGCTATAGATAAGGCGTAGAGAGTAGTGCGGTGAATCCGTTATCTACTTATTCTGACTCTAATTTTTTTTATTTGAGATTTTTCAATGTCCGTAATCATCATGCGCTTCGAATATTTCAGAATTGAGTAAGTTCATATTTTGAAAGAAAGATAAATTTTTTTAATATTTATTTATTTTTTATTAATAAGATTTGAAATTGAAATTTTTTTTAAAAAAAATTTAATTTTTTATTACTCATATCAACAAACGTTGATAATTTGATTCTAATTTTTATACTATATATAATGATGTAATTAATTAAATTATCAAATGTTAAACTTATAACTAACTATGATGATTATGACTTTTAAATTTAAGATTATGATGATAATCTATAATTAATTTGTTACATGAAACAAATTACTTGATTAAGATTGAAACTTATAATTTTATAAAAAAAAAATTTGTTAATATAAATTTTAAACCTGAAATTATTAAAAAAAAAAAACCTAATATTTCTCCCAACACGCAAGTTACATAAGAATTAATTTAAGGGATAATTTAATATATAAAATATTAAATCGATGATTTCTCAATCTAAAATAGATTATAAACTTTTTTTTAGGACACTTATATAAGAATAAGAGATACTTAATAAGAGTATCAAATTTTAAGCTTTCATTTTGTACCAAAAGGAGATAGTAACAATTAACTAAACCTAAATAATATTATTAATATCAATAATCATGTAATTTATTGGTAAAACATTAAAATTTTAAATTTAATAATCAAAATAAATTAATATTATTAATTTATTAACCACTTGCAAAGACAATTGTACATTTTGTGCATATTTTTACACTGTATGCAATCAAACCACCTTATATTGCGTGATTCGATTACCTCTCTTTAATCATCTTCATGCCAAAAATAAATAAGTAAAGATTCATGAATGTTTGGGAGCTATAAAATTTTAATTTTTGACCAAACTCCCTAGCTTTGACCTATAATTAAATACAATAAAATAGCCTATTGATGTGTTTGAGCCACAATTTAAACAAGAAAAAAAATTCTAAAGGTAGGGGCCGAGCTATTATGTAGTTTCCAATTAGATATAGGCTTTTGCAAATTGCAATTTGCTCAATTCAACTTGCACATTGATGATCATGGTTAGTCAAATTAGGCACAAAGTTCCTCTTACAATGAGTGAAAACATGTTTTATAGAACATATGATGAAAGCATTTGACTCTTAATTCAAACAATGATGATTCAATTAATCTTGGTAGTCTCATTTGTTAAAACATATTGGCTCTAATTTTATTATTCATAAATTTTTTTGTAGGTAACTTTTTTTTCTTTTATAAATCTTATCTTTCTCTTCTTTAATTTCCAAACATGAAATCAACGTATTAAAATTTTAAGTTTTAACACTTACTATGAGGGTTCCTCTTCTAAAACAATATATTGTTCAAATTTATTCATGATCATTCCAAAATAATTCTTTTATCATCAATTAAATTTTATTGTTATAAAAATTTTAAAAATGATTGTCAAAATCGTATTTAATAATTATAATATTCACATTAAATCATTCTTGATATATATATATGTATAACATATTTATCACATTATAAATCCATTTTACAAAACAGAATAAACTAACAAATAAACATATAGTTGAAGAAATTACAAAACAAACACTAATGGGAATTGAAACACACCATCAACTTCCAAATCACTTTTTAAAAAAGAAAAAGAAATGAATAGGGTAAGAAGAAGCCGATTTTAATTAATTTGATCGATCAAAATCAATTGAATTTCATCAAATTGATTCAATCTGTTAAGTTTGGATGATAGTCAATTAAGCAAAGCAAGTCAATAAGCTAATTTGATTGATTTTTAATGTTTAAAATTAATAATTGAACTAATTAAATTAATTCATTCTTTTATTGAATTCATCAAATTAGCAATAGATTGTTTTAAATATAGCAATCAATTGTCCAAAGGAAATTTAGACAACAATAGACTTCTCTCACAAAAAATATTTATTTATAAATCAAATTGACGAATCTAATTGATTCGATTATTTATTATTAAAACTAAATTAATTAATTTTAATTTGTTTTAAAATTAAATAATTCAATTTTTAAGTTTTTAAGATCAAAACAAATGAACTTACCAACTGCTATAAAACAAATAATACAAGTAATCACCGTATCAACTTGCAAAAGAAGAAAACCAAGCAAGTAAAATATTTTGAATACAAAATAATCTGGCAGAGAAAATCTGACAACAAGTGTTCCAAATGGTAAATTAAAAAAAGGAAAATTTTGGGCTAAACTTAATCATTAACCCTGCCATTTATATGATTCTTTCCAAGCTTTGTTCGGTCGAGACACTTAAATAATATAAATATAAATAAATAAACAATAAAAACCTGCAACCGTTAGTTAAGCTAGTATTTTATTTTTTTTATGATAATATATTATAATTTTTAATTTTTAAGTGTCAATAAACAAAGAATTTACCTCGGGCTTCGTTCCTTTGAATTATTACGGAACAAACACGTGTTTCAAAGATAAATAAATTTTGGTCAAATAGAGGAAGGTTCATGTGAATGTGTGCATCAATGATTGAAGCTCTCGTTGGCTTAATCGATTTGCAATTTGCCAACATCCAAAGTTGAATGAGAAGAAGCTCAATTCGGAGCAAAATATTTTTGGTGTAGTCCAATTCTCCAATTTTAGGAAAAAGAAAAAACAAAACACATTTTAGTTCATATAGATAGTCAAAGTTTCTAATAATGTGATGTTAGAGTGTAATTTAATTAATTAATTAATTAGTTTATATAATTATTTTTAAAATATAATATTTAATAAATTTAAAATTAAAATTTAATATTTTTAATTTATTTTTTAATTTTCAAACTACATTCATTTTTATAAAAAAATCTAATTACATGAGACATTAAATTATTTAAGCTATAATTATGATAATTTTTTATCATATCAAGTTATATTTAGATGAATGGTGCGATATATTAAAAATATTTTTTTTAACAGTGCACTTTCATGAGCTTCATTTTTTTACTTTACATAATCTAAATTTAACTTTTGCATTTCAAAATTAGAATTTTAAATTCTAATAGATTTATGAGACATTTTACAAAGCCTTAAGTTTTTTTTTTTTGTTTTGTTATCAGTAAGATAAGATAATATAATAAGTTAACAAATGGATGAATGTTAAAAGATAGATCTTATAATAAGATTTAAATTTTACCTAGCTAGGTTTTATGTGGTTTTAGGTTCATATAGTTATTAATAATTTTCATGCATTCATTATTAGCTTTGACCATAGTTATAAGAAAGATTAAGAAAAATTATGAGCACCCAATAGGAAATTATAGGGTAAAAATGTATTGCATTAATGTGTTTTTGTCATGTTGTTTAGATTCCTTTTATTTTGTCTGCTAATTTGGGGTTTTAAAAATGGTGTTTGGTGTTAAAAGTGGTGGTATCTCACATATAATAAATATATAATTTTTTATAATTTTATATTTAGGTTTGACCTATAGTTAATTAATTTTAAGTTAAATATGTAATATTTGAAAGAGAAGAGATTGCCTTACCAATATTAGTTAGCATATAACAAAGAAATTAAGTATGCTTTATACAAATTTCACCATAATAATGATTTATTTTGTGGGAATGGTTGGAATAAGCTAACTTTTTATATTTGTAATTAGACAGATTTGGTGAAAAATAACATAAAATTTTGATGTGATTTAATTGTAATTTTAAAATTTTAATTAGAATTAAATTTACTAATAAACATATATTTATTTAATTAAAAATTTAAAACAAAATTTATATAAACATAATCCAGTTATCAAACTTAAAAGGAAGAAAAAAAATTAATAATGGTTCATAAATAAATATATTATTTAACCTAAGTTGTAATTTGAATTTAATTCAAATCATACGATTGAGAATAAAAGATTAAGAAGATTAATAAATATATGTTGCTCATGTCATCAATTATCTATTTACCAAACTTTGGGTTTTTTTTTTTTTTTTTTTAAATGACCCAACTTTGGGTCTTAAAACATTAGAATGGAGAGAATGGGTCTGGGCTTAATACAACAAAAAAATTGTAATGCTTTGTTTGATCCATTTCAGCACCTAAAATTTTAAAAATAAATATTAAATAAGTATTAAATGATAACGGATCATGGATTTCTAATTTTCTATGGTTCATAAAAAATTTTCAAAGAAAAACTGAAAAAAAAAAAAACCAAAGGGACAATTCTGGATCTGTCATTACCACAAACAGTTGTACTGTTTTGTGTCCAACAAAAGATAAAAAATCCCAACTTCCTTTCTTTTTCTCGACAATTAAAGAGAAAATAAAAAAAATAATATTTGCTTTTTTTTATTACTTCTGTCTTAAATTATTTAAACGATATTAACTTTTACAGAGGTTAAAATTTTTTTTATTTTAATATATTTAATATTAAAAATAATTTTTTTATAAAATTAAAGTTTCATGATTTTTAATATAAAAAGAAAAAATCATAAAAAATAACTTTAAAATATAAAAAAATAAAGATTTTAGATATTCAAAAAAAATAATTTTGAGATATTTCAAAAAAAAAAAAAGATAAAGAAAATGAGATAGAGAAAGTATAATTGAGAATGTTATAGTTTAAACTCTGATGGTTACAAATTTAAAACTAAAAATCAAATATCCTATCAACATATATTATAATGATGATGAAAAAATAGTGACATTTCCTTACATTAGATATATATATATATATATATAGATATATATTTTTAATGATAAAACATTAGATAGTCTTTAATATATACAAAATAATAAGTAATCTTAAGTTTCAAGCTTACAAATAATTTTTGCAGATGATGAGGTCAAATGTATGATTTTTTCTTAATTTGAAATGGAGAGATCCAGAATTTACTTTGATGTTAAATTAAAAAATGATGTTTAGTTATAATTTTTTATATAAAAACACCTTAATTTAAAAATAAATTAAAAATAATAAATTTTTTAAATATTAACTTTTAAAAATAATTACATAAACTAAATATATTAAATTTGATGATCAAAATGCAGCATTATCTTTTAAAAACCTTTTTACATAAAATAATTACAATGTAAAAATAAAAAAAATTACAATTATTAGGATTTAATCACAGAGCTGTTGATACATTTTCTTTCAAAAGCTTTGGCACATTGAAATAAAAAATTGGATGGTTTTTTCGTTTTTTTTTTTTTTGGCCACTCATGGTTTGACGTTGAGCGTCTGGCATTTTTATCCCTTCCTTGCACCGTCTGTTAGGCACTTTTAGGCTTAGATTTTCGTAATATTAACTTTTAAAAAAAATAATTATTTTTTTTATAAAAAGCTCAAGCAGACATTTCCTCTCTTTATCCATCTTTGCTTGCTCTTCACTCTCTCATTTCATCTCCCACTCTTTTCTTTCTTTCTTTCTTTGTTTCTTTTTGCTTTGCTTTTCTGAACTCCAACACACTCTTTCTCTTTGCTTTCATATTCCTTAATTGAGTGACATAGCATCATCATTGTTTGAGAACAACTTCTCTTTTCACTCAATTCTACTTTTAACCTTTGCTTCTTTCTAAAAGAACTTTTTTTTTTTTTGGTTTTTCCTTGGAAAAAACTTCTGGGTTTTGTTTCTTGATTCTTGATTTTCACTGTTATTATTTATCTGGGTCTTCAAAATTTTCCTATAATTTTTTTCTCATGGAAAAGGACAATGTTTTTATGGCTGAGGGACTAAACAGAACGGCAGCACAACAACCGACTTGGAATGCTTGCGGTTTTGGGATAGAAATGCAAACAAATGAGCTGAATTGTGGAACAGAGCAGGTGGGAAGTTGTTTTTTCAATCCCTGTTGGGATAATTCAATGGATCAGAGCGATCTCTTTGAGTCAGCTTTGAGCTCCATAGTGTCTTCTCCAGCAGCATCCAATGCTGGAACTACTCTCCCTGGTTCCGGCGATAATGTAATGATCAGAGAATTGATTGGAAGATTAGGAAACATATGTAATTCTGGTGATATTTCACCTCAGTCTTTCATTCAACCAAATAACAACACCAACAGTGCCAACACTTCCTGTTATAATACTCCATTGAATTCACCTCCAAAGCTCAATCTTTCAATGATGGATTCACAGATCAGAGGAAATTTGAATTTGCCGGGTCTTGGAAACCAGTTATCAAATCATCCAAGCCTGGCACCATTTTATGCTGACCCTGGATTTGCTGAGAGGGCTGCTAGATTTTCCTGTTTTAATAGTAGCATAAATTTTGGTGGCCTAAATGGTCAGCTTGGATTGACGGAGGCTGAATTGTCTCAAAGATTGCTTCCTACAATGGATTCTGTTAAGCTTTCAAGAGTTTCAAGTAACCAATCCATTAAGGTTACTGGATCTCAAGTAAATGTTCCAGAAAGCAACAAAAACTCATCACAGGAAGGGAATTCAGGTTCTGATAAGAAAAACAGTAGGCTGTCAGGGTCTTCCTGGCCAGATAATGCGGAATTTGGTGATTCCAAGGAAGAATCTTCAGTTTCTGAACAGATCCCAGGCGGGGATTCAAGCATGAAAGGCCAAAATGAGGCCAATGCCAGGAAAAGGAAATCAATTCCGCGGGGAAAAGCAAAAGAAATCTCAACTTCAGCGGCTGCTGATGACAAGGTAATGTAATTCTGTTTAGAAAATTATTAGAATTTATTTGAGTTGTCAAATTCTGTTGAGAAATCTATGGGAAACTAACGTTCGATATCCATTTCAGGTTGCAGCAGGGAATGATGAATCCACCGCCAAAAGAAGCAAGCAAGATGGAGCCGCTGGGAATGCAAAGGAGAAGACAGAACAAAATGGCAATGCTAAAGCAGCAAATGATGGGAATCAGAAGCAAAGTAAGGAGAGTTCCAAGCCACCAGAGCCTCCAAAGGACTATATCCATGTCAGAGCCAGAAGGGGTCAAGCAACTGATAGTCATAGTCTTGCAGAAAGAGTACGAACCTTCAAAGCAATGATCTGTAGTTATTCATTGCACGGTAATTAAGATTTGTATTCACCTGGATATCTTTTGTCATTCTGTATTGGTCCAGGTTCGAAGAGAGAAAATAAGTGAAAGGATGAAGTTTCTCCAGGATCTTGTTCCAGGTTGCAATAAGGTGAGCAAAACACTCTAAACTTTGCAGTTTGTACCGTCTAGAAAATTGTGAGAACTGAAAAAAATCAATTAGAACTCAGAGTTTAGCTCATTTGGTTCATGCAATAGATTCAAATCCCAACATCTGCAATCCTTTCTCCTATCTCTAGGCTGCGGCCTCCTTTGTACTAAAAAAATACCAATTACAATGAGCGTAGAATTATTGAATTGAGAATAATATTTGTTGCAGGTGACTGGTAAAGCAGTTATGCTTGATGAAATTATTAACTATGTGCAGTCCTTACAGCGTCAGGTCGAGGTAAACTGAAAATTTCCAATATTTCCTTTGTTCATTTAATGTTGATTTCAGTTAGAGTGCATAAGTAATTCCCTATTAAACAATATTTTCTGCAGTTTCTATCTATGAAGTTGGCTACTGTGAACCCAAGGATGGATATAAACATGGAAGCCCTTCTGTCAAAAGATGTAAGTTTATCTCCATGATATTGTTCTCTATTTATGGTAAACCATCTGAATTTTCAAGTGACAATCTTGAATCCATTGCGTGCTGCAGATGTTTCAATCTCGTGGATCTTTGCCACATGCCTTTTATTCAATGAATTCTTCTGCACCGACATTCCCTCTTGGATACCAGCCCCAGCAAGGACTCCATCTGAACAATGGCATATCCAATAATAAAGAGACTCAATTCTCAAACAATCCACTGAATGCTGTATTGCGTAAAACACGAGGCTTGCAGCTACCTCCTAATGATGGTTTTACTGATGCTAATCCTCAGGTAATCAATAAAATCACTTTTCTAGTTCGTAGTTAATTCCCATTTAATACTGTTAAAAATCTCGATTGGAAGCTGAACAAATTGTCTTCAGGTTGCGTCAATTTGGGAGGATGATCTCCAGAGCATTGTTCAAATGGGATTTGGCCAGAATCAGGCACAAAGCTATCAAGGTAACCATAATTGAACAAGACTCAGACATTACATTACTTGTTGAATTGGATCATTCCAAAAAAAATCAAATGTTTGACCCAATTTTTGTCTGGTGCAGGCTCATTAGCTGCAGGGCAAGTGAAAATTGAGCTGTAATTACAATTACACAACACTTTCTGATTCCCTTCAGGCCCTCCGGGAGAGCAAGAGAGGCCCATGTACATAGAGAGAAATTACAGCTTGTGAAATCTTTAGCCCTGAAAAGGGAGAGAACTTATCTTAGTTTAATCTCATTTCCCAAATTGTTTCCGCAACTCATTCTTTAGAGAATTCTTACTAGAATTCCTGATATGTAATATGGTAGAACTAATTGCAAAGAAGTGGTGCATAAATCACAATTTAAGATTTAGCTTCAGTGAAAGGAGTGTTGGCGAGGTTGAAAGAAGACAGGAATTTTTATTTATACTTCTGTTTCAACCGTGTCTATTGGCCTTACAAATTGAGAAAAGAAAGTTATCTTTCAATTCATTCAGAAACTTTTGGATATATATATATATATATATATATTTCTTTTTCTTGTATGTGAAGTTGTCCAAATTTGAATCTTGATTACCGGAATCCAACATTCTACCAATAGCTCAGGTGACTCCAACTGTTAGGCAAAATTTTTTTTTCTTTTCCATTTGATTGCTGCCTATAACTTTGGCTAAGATCCTTCCGCTGATTTTGGTTGGTTAGAAGAATATTGATGAAAACTGAAAAGTACAGATAAATCAACAGCAAAACCAGTTGTGAGATCCCATGGATTTATCCATTTTCCTCTTCACTTCTTGGCAACCAAACAAATGCAACAGTCAAATGAAAATGATAGCATTTCCATTGCTTTCATATTTTGCTGGAAATTTTGAAGTGGGGGTGGGGGACCCCGGGATTAGAATGCAATTATGTTATGTTAAATCGCGTAAATAGTGGGAAAAATAGATTCTTACTTGCAAACAGCTGTTAAAGTGGGGACAAATGGTCTCTTAAGTCCAACTGATGATTAAGAATGATTTGTGTTTTGAGCTGGAATCCAAAGTCATTTGTTGACATGCAATGTTTTTTTTTTTTTTATTTTTTTATAAAGTTTAGAGACGACGGATGATTTATTGACTAGGTTAGTCTTAAATACATATAAAATTTTATTCTTGAAAACTTTTTAAAAATATTTTTACAAAAATATAGTTGTAAAACGAATAAAAAAACTCAACTTTCAACAACTTCTTAACTGGATTAATGAATGGAATAATTGACAGCAAATAACTACTATTACTTTTTTCTCCTTTGGTTTTTGCCTTTTTTTTTTTTTTTGAAGTGGGGAAATGAGAAGAGAATCAAAAGCCCAGGTTGGCATTGGTGAACTTCTGACTTGGCTGAGGAATCAAAAGAGTCTTTTACAATCCCATCTGCTTTAGAAAATTCTGAAAAGAAAAGGAAAATCTGTTAGGGGGATATGTGGAAGAATAAAGTAATGGAGTTCAGATGTAGAAAGATACCCTTTTGAAGACACAAAACTTTTCCATGAAAGGCTGTCCTCAAAATTCCAATCCAGAAAAGAAATCTGCTCTGCTGCCTTTTGGCCATGGTGGATTGATCTAACTGAAATTGATCAATGAATTTATGTACAAATATTGGATAATATTCAATGAAAGTTAAGGATAATAAAAGAAGGCAACCAAGTACAATACACAATGATGTGTATTTATTTATCTGGTCTGAAATGGCACTTGTTTTTTAAGCCACTAATATTGAAAATATGGAAAGGACAACTAAAAGCAGACTGCCCTAGTGCATAATATTTTTGGGCAGTCAGACTATGGTACATTTATAAATTTCAAAGCTGTTCTTTTTCATGTTTTTGCTTTTTTTTTTTTTGGATATTTCTGAAAAAAATAAGCATAATTTGGCTTGAATATAAGATTTCTATTCTCCATCTAAATTATTTCTTTTATATTTGAGATTATTTGAATTTAAATTTAATCATTAAAATTAAAAATTTAACATTCTATTAACAAATTACGTTAATTGTTAGATATTTTTTACCCAAACCCTTGTAATTTAACACTAGAGTGAAAAACCAAAGTGACATTTTACTGGATAGATCTACAGATTTACTTCACATTTGCTACACGTTGCTGGTTTCAAATAGAAAACCGTTGCTCAAATTTATTATTCTGATAGGATGCATTCAGTTCATTTTGACAATACAGCAAATTCGGAGGTCATTTGAAATATGTCAACGTCCTTATTAATCTCTCATGTCATGAAAAAATAAGGCATGGTTGATAGAGACGGTTCAAAAAACATCAAAAGACAGTTGGCCATCAGCCAGAAAAGCTTATTCTTACACGTTTTACATGGATCGGTTCTTTTTATCAAGTCTTTCCATAATTCCTTAACTGTCGGGTGATTTTTTTTGGTATTGGAAAATATTGTCAAGGATTGAACCCCATGCTTGATTTGATTACATGAAATCGGAGTAATTTTGAAGGCTAATGGTTTGTAAAGTCTTGTGCTCCAAGAGTTTTCAGATTATGTTCAATTTATTTTGATTGTATGACTGACATACACTCTGATCAATGGTTGAATTTTTCTGTCACAGACAATTTCAAATCTATTATGATGGTCAGCTTTAACAACAAGATCTAAACAAATTTGGTGCATCTGTTTTAAGTTTTTGTTGTATTTTTACTTAATAATGGATATGGTTGATAGTTATGCTGAATTAAGGACAACTCAGTTTGATAATTGCCCTGCTTCAAAGGGATATTGCTTTGATAATTAGTCAACAAAAAAGATTTAGCACCCAGGGAAATGTTAATTATTAGATATAGTTATGCAACAACCAATGAGATTGGATACTTAGAATCAGGAAAAGCAGTTGATACCAGCCTTAATCATCAATGTCACATTGACAATGATGCCAAAGCAAATTATGTAACTAAAAAGTCCATTCGGCAGTCCCATCCAGTCATAAAACGCAGCTGTGGCGCAATCAGAATCTTCCCACCACCACGCTAACAAAGGGATTCTAAATCAATCTATCAGGAAAAGATTATTGCAGCAAATTGAATCCTGTCTTTTGAAGCAAAACTCTTCAGCAGGCAGTGAATTATGAATTCCAACTTATATTTGAAAGTAAAAAATGTGTGAAAAACATTAATGCAGACAATCACTATCTGACTTCAAATAGTTAGGTAAAATTAGTTGCATCGTTGTATTCTTTCTCTTTCTGTTTTATGCTTATTGTCCCACTGTTACAACTGCATTAAGTCACAGAACCAGATTGATAGAAACTTTAGTTTGGTTTTTGTTAATGTCATCCACTTCACTTAAAATGTGACTCAATTTGGTTCATACCCAGTTGACAGCACAAAAAATAAATAACATCTCAATATTAACCTCTTCATTCAAATAAAATATCTACACAATTAAAATTTTATCAAAAATTAAAACGAAATGTTACCCGGACGAACTTTTAAGATTGAGCCAAATGAAATAAATATCTTTCAAAAATATAATTATATCATAGAGTCGAATAATTTAAACTTTATTTTTTTAACATAAAATCATACATTAATCATTGAATTAATTACTGAAGTGTTAAATATTAAATATTTTATCCACAAAATTATTTTAGAAAGTTCCCACCAATTAACTGAAGTAATGAGGAAGGATGAATGATTAAGGGGAGAGATTGATGGAATATGTTTATGTGGGGTTTATAATTAATGATGATTTAGAAAGGGGTGTCTATTTACCAGGCTGTCACTTATTCTTCAGTCATACTTTATCTGTTAATATTCTACACCTTCCCACTTTTCTTTTATGTCTCTTTCTTTAACCTCAGCAATTGCAATTTGCTGCTTTAACTTCGGTTGGTATATATCAAACTTTGATTGGATTGTTCATAAAAAATCAACTATATAATAAATATTTTAAAATATATGTTATTTAATTATAAAGTATTAAACTCTTAATTTCACTTATCAAAATTTAATCTCTAATCGACTCAAAGAAAAGAAAAACCTATCATTTTGCTTCACCAAACATAAAAAAACTGTTATTAACATGCAGAAACATAACTTTGGAAAGTATACTCGAGGAAGAAAACAAGCACAGAGTTAGAATCAAGATTTCAAAATCATGTGATAAACATTGATAGAAACAAGAATTCTAATTTATATTTGATGGTTTTCTTTTCTACTTCATACTAGCTTTATTCTTTCTTGTGCTCAACTCACCATTTTGATTTTTTTTTTTTTATCCATACATTTCAAGAGTTAAACTCGACACTTTTATCATAAAATCTCTAATTTTAACTGTTCAGAGTATCCTTTAGTGACTCGGTTTTGATTTCCTCTAACAATAATAATAATATCTTTTTATACTTATCTTTTGTTCAAAGAGAACTACTGGTAGGAAATACCTGGATGTCATTTTCAAGCCTATTTATTTCTTTCAAACTTGTAGCTTTGTCCTTTCTAATTTTATAGGAAAATACTGATGATGTATGGCTAGGGTTTAGAAGTTTAGCGAGTGCGGTGTGTAAGATTATGATAAAATGAAATAAAATATTATTATAAATAAAACAAAATAAAATAAAATAATTTTATCTTATATTTGATATATACAAATATTAAAATAAAATAATTTTATTTATTAATCAAAATTATCTTTTTTAAAATTCAATCTTATGAATTAAAATAATTATATTCACTTGCAATCTTATCATTTTAGATACAAATCAAATATGATATAAGATATCAATTATCCTATAAATCAAACATGGTCCTACTGACCTATTTCATTACAAGTCAGAGCCAGCCCCAAGGCTTTAAAAATTGGGTCTCAAAGTGTGAGAAATGGTCCAGAGGTAGGGATAGACTGATGTCAATGGGAAGACAAGGCCACAAGCTTCCTGTTTTATGGTCTCCAGGAAATGATAAGACTCCTATTGTCAGGAAGCTCTCAATGTGAACTGTCTTGTTTTTGCCTTCCAAAAATGAAAAGAAATTGCCCCCCTATCCTATTGACAACAAAACCAAACAAATAAATGATCTAAAGAGTTCAAAAACATCTGTATTCAGCTTTTCAGATCTTCCTACATGTCCATTGTATGATTAACTTTGGGGGTCCAGAACACCTACAAATGAGAGAAACTACAAGTTCAAATACAAGTTTAATAACTCTTTCTTTCTCTATCTCTGTAATGCCATGTTTTGGAATGTGGAAACGATATGGATAGCAAACATATGTGCCATGATGTTTGTTTATGTGCTTGAATGTGTACACATTGCTCGCAATCGTGTTTCAATTTTTTGCCAAGAGATATGAGAAATCCAGAATCAAAGAGGAAAATATGAGAAATCCTTGTTCTCAGAAAAAGAATATAAATCAACTCTTATGAAAAGAAAGAATCTGAATTTGATTACAAATAACATTAAGGGAACCAAGATAATGGTGCCCCAATATTGGCAACAACTGGTATACAGATGAACATAAAAACAGCTACAAACATTGGAGCTATATGACAGGAACTGTTAGTAATACATACACTATTCTGCGGTTAAACGTGATACTATATATTGCATCGATCATATCCAGAGAACCATGATGAGTTTTCTGTAAGTTTAGATAACTCACCATCCTCACCATTATAGAATGGTTCAAATTCTTTTCGCCATCGCTGAGATTCACTGGCATCATGGATCTCACCTGCATCATACTTCACAATATCAAAATTATCATAAGCAGGTCGTATTGCTTCTTTAGGTAGATGCGATTCTGCAAGCAGCTCATTAAGAGTGCCAATCTCGTGTTCATGTTTTCTTTTTAATTTATCAATCTGTTTGTGAACCCTCTCAGTTTCTTGTTCTGCTTCCATTGCTCGCTTCTGCAATTATTTGAAAACAGAAGGAAATGAGAACAATGCTAAAGGTTTCAACTCCTGTTGAAGACCACATTCACTTCCAAAGCGCTATTCTATAGATTCCAAGCTCATGAAAGAAGAAAATGGTAATGGAGCTTTGCTTAGTAAGACCAGCAAATGTGAACCATTCCCTACCCCATGCAAAACCAAGGGAACAATTTAATTAGAAGCCTTAAAAAGAGGTAATATGTTGATCCAACAGCCTATAATTTTGAAGCACAGAATATATTTTAAGAATTTGGCCATCTAAAGTACACACTCTTGTAAAGCATGCTAGAAAAGGATTATTTATGAGAATGGAAAACTACGAGATATCGAGGAAGAGTACTACTCCAAGAGCATTGTGTTATTTATGTATTCTCTGATTTTGAAGTAAATGTGTTTCATCTGGAAATTCCTATGTCTAACTTTAGAACCCTACCTTCACCAAGAAGAAAAAAGTTTAATTTTATGACTCAGCAGGACATGTGCTATAGTGCTCTTACCGTACAATTTGTCATAAAACCTCCATGATTTACCTACAGATGTAATAGAGCAATTGGAATGTTTGAGTCCTCTATTTTAGTGCTTTTACTGTACAATATGTGTCATAAACTTTCTATTTACCTTTTTATATATGACACTTTAATTTGTTTACCGTTCCAATAAAAGAAGCAACCAGTAACTAGATGATGACTCAAGAAGCTTCAAAAATAAGTTCTCAGAGCATTGTATATGTCGTAAATGTTAGGACACAAATCCATCTCGACTTTAAAAGCAAACTTCTTGTCATATTCGCTTTGCATTCTAAACTTAAGGTTATAGATTTGATACGAAATTCACGTCCAAAAGTTAATTGAGACTTCATGACTGGTGCTTTGTGACAAACAGCATGGTTCAAGGGCCTTTGCATAGGCAAATACTAACACTAGTATATGTTTTTATAGTTGACTAGCAGGGTTTAGAACAGAATTTTATGCATGACAAGGCAATGTATAGAGAACATATATAAATACATACATACATAATGTATAGAGAACATATATAAATACATACATACATACATACATATATACATATATATATATATATGTGAGACGATAGTAAGAGTGCTTATAGAAAAATGAAGGAAAACAAATAATTTTCACATAGAAACTAATCTATACACTCATCTTGTCACTTTTAACTTCTGATATTGCCCGATCAAAATTCTACTTAGAAAATCAATAAATTGAATGACAATGTTACCTACTTTACTCTTCCATCTTAAGCATTCAAAAGTAATACAACAGACTCAACAGACACTTTAACATCTAAAATTCCAATCTGATGGCTACCCCAGTTTTGGCTCAAGCTGAAAATTGAAAACTTTATATGTAATGACAATCTTAATATCAAGCAGTGAAGCTAAAGTGCATGAAAACATATCAATATGTTTGCTTACCTGTGCAGCAGCCACAGCTTCCTCTGCTTCTTTTAGCCTTACAAGCAATTCGCCCGCAGCCTGGACTGCTTCAGCAGTATCCCTCAATTGAGCTTGGAGTCCTTTATTCTCATCCCTAAGATACCGCCTCTCCTTTTCCCTCTGCACTTTCAACGCAGAAATTTCAGCAGCAAGGGCATTTATGAACTTAGATTCAGCACCCCTAACCCCTGCCTTAGCAGCTGCCTTTTTAACATCTTCTATTCCCTCTTGAATCTTCCTATGCCTTGTAAGCAATTGAATATGTTTTTCTTCAAGATCTGCATACTGTTCAAGCATTCTTGCATTTCCCTGCATAGCCATCTGCAATGCTTCCTTCAATTCTTCTGCGCATTTCTTCTCCATTATTAGTTCCTGTTTCCTTTTTTCAGCTAGTAACCTGCTAGCATCAAGTTCAGTCCTCAATTCCTCTGCAAGAGAAATCCATTTGCTTTCTGCCTCAGTCCACCGAATTCTCTCTTGTTCAAATTTCTCTTCAGCACTCTCCTCACTTGTCTCTGGTATTGCACCAAGAGGTGGAGGCACATTGGGCTCACATGAATTTGTCAACTGCAGTAGAGAATTTTGTCTTCGAGCTAATGTGGAAGAACAGTCTATATAGTACTGTAACTGGTTTCTTAAATCCTGAATTTCTTCTATCAACACTTCCCTCTCACCCAAATCATGAAAATTTCGAAAGCACTCCAGCTCATCCTGAACTTTTTTCAACTCAATCTTCGTTCTTAAAACCTCAGGATGATTCTCATATTTGTCCTTCAGAAGCTGTAGGCCATCCGTAAGATATAGAGGCATAAAAATGTTAAAAAACTTAAAGACCATGTATATACCTTGTGTTCATGTGTGAGGGAAGCTAGCTCTTCTACCATGAATTCCTCAGTAGGTAAAACACCATCCACAAGGCTCTCAAGGCGAAGAATTTTATCCTCCCTTGTCTGCCTTATAATTTCATTGCATTCTCTCTCATGTTTATACTGTTGCACCTGTAAATAATAGCCAATAAATATAACATCAACAATTCACAATGGCGATGCCCACAGTTAGCTGCTGGTAAAATTACTAAGAAACCTACCAAACGGTTTAACTGCATTATCTCAGAAGCTTGCTTGGCACAGAACTCTTCAAGAGCCATTTCTCTCCTGATAGATCCAGCCAAAACCTTCTTCACTGCCTGTGCAATTCAAAGGTAAAAAAAAAGTCAACTGTGGCAGATATAAATCTGAAAAGCCAGGACTTGAGACTTCTTACCTTCGGAACTTGCTTCTTGGTTTTATCAGCAGACTCTGGCTCATCAACAGGGACCAACTGCAAGTTTGAGCTTTCCTTGTCCTCTTTGCCCTCCAGGTTTGTTCTCTGTTTACAATTACTACATAGAAACACTACAGCCTCTTCTCCTTGAATCTCATAATCTTGAGGAAAAGTTTGGACTCCAACATCAGCTTTATGAGCTGCAAGGATTGGCTTAGAATCAGCAGGTTTTAATGAAAAACGAAATGATGATCTCCTTAATGCCAAACTCTGATCAATACTCTCAAGACCGCGATGGAGGCTATCTGCCAAATGTTCAGTTGATGTGAAAGATACACGCATGCCCTCTGGGCCATCATCCTTAAGATGTTTCTGCGAAGCAGCAAACATTGATGATGTCCTAAGACTCTTCCTACTCCAGTTGACTTCAGGTGAGACACTTGGTATTGGGGATTTAAGAATCACAGGGGAATCCCCATCAGTTGTTTCAACAGTTACATGGCCTGGATTCTCTTTGACACTTTCATGAGCACTAAAAATGTTTCGGGTGTTTGTATCAGGTTCAACACAATCAGCAATCATATTTTCAGAGGTTTTAGGAACTTCGGTTATTTCTTCCTCCATGTTCACATCAGTATCCTGAGCATAATGTGCTTTGGCACATTCAGATGCCTTAGGCCATGGATCACCAGCACATCCATTTTCAGAGGTGGTATTTCCTGAATCTGATCCAATTATCTCTAGGTTAGTCACTTCATTTGAACAATGATATATATCTGCTGCTTGCAGACCTACTTGAGCAGAAAAATTCGCAACAGCTTCCTCATCAATTTCCATCTCTTCGTCACCATCTTCATCAACATGAGGTAATGTCCTTGGA
This sequence comes from Durio zibethinus, assembly GCF_002303985.1. The sequence continues at coordinate 4,556,467 of NW_019167904.1, forward strand.
TGATTAAGGCTAAATTTTAACAAATTCAAGCTCCTACGGGCATTCCATCCGGTTGAGTAACTTCCATTTGGATCAGTTTGGTTGTTGCCATTAGCTTTCATTCGATGGAGTTCATCCTGCATGATTCCATCCACATTTGTCATATTCACACACTTGATCGCATAACTGATGGGGGGATAAACTGATTATGAGAATATACCTTCAACTGCCGAATCACTTCACGCAGAAAATTTACATCATCCTTCATTACTTCATTAAGAACCGCCTTGTTCTTGATTGCTTTTGCACGCTGAGCAAACCGTACTGTACTGAATGTTTCACTCTTACAGCTGCATTATTGACTCATGTAAACTTCCCTTGCAAAGGAGGGGAGGAAGAGGAGGGGGAGGGAAGAAAATCTTAAATAAAATAAGGGCAGTTGTCTTGTTACCTTTGTGCTGGAGAAATTGCACAGACAATTGCTAATTTTGCATTACCACCAAGAGATTCCTGCAATAGAAATGTCAACTTGGAGTCTCTGTAGGGAATATGCCTTTGCTTTCCGGTTTGAGAAACTTCAGCAAGAATCTTTATTAAGTTCCTGAACTCCAAATATTAAATAAAATTAGCAAAACGCTAGCAGTGTGTGCCTCTCGATGCATCCATGAAAACATGATAATGCAACAAAGAAGCAAGAAAAATAATAGAATTGAATCTGAATTGGGCAACTGTCTTCTTAAATTTTGCGTATCACTTGGCCTTTTATCTTCTGTAGCTTCTTTTTCTGAAACTGTAATTTGCTAAATTATTTTCTTTTTTCAACTAAGTAGACAATCACCATTTAGACAAATTTGCTACAAGTAGTTTTCTTTAAAAGTTTGGACAAGCATTTGCTCTATTACATTAGTTCATTTTTATTGGATTTTAAAACTCCATCAAGCATCCCTTTGCCTTTCCATGTAATATTTGACACATACAGTTCCCCATATTCTGACCTAAATAGTAAAGAGGAATTCTGAATTGTGAGATTCAGAGCAACATGCTATAAGTATCCAACAATAAAAGGTGATATGGTATAAACAAAATTCAAAAACTATTGCTGATTTGTGCAATGTGCAACTGAAAACCTGCATAAGTCGAGATGACATGACATTAGGAGCTCAAAAATATTCCTTACAATATTTTGCCAACTACTTGAAATCTCAATGATTCCGAATTGCTGATGTATCACACTGTCATCAAAGTAGGAAGATCTAGCCTTTTGTACAAAAAAGCAACAACTAGAAGTTGAACCTAGAGTTTCAAATAAAAGATGCACCTAAAATAAGACATGCATATGAAAGAATAGATACAAAAAGCATACCCAAGCTGTGAGAGTGAACGATTAATATTCCCTGCCTCCTTTAAGCGCTCCCCTGCGGCACCAGTTAATTTTTGTCGCTCTGAGCCTGCTAGATCAACTAGATTTAATCGGCTTGTTTTAAAGCTACATACACCATCAGCCACACTCTGTAAGAATATAGAGTACTTCAGAATCCCTCGAGCATAATTGTGACAGAAAAACCCATCAAAATAGGAGATTTTTGCCAACTGTGGTGCAGATCATTGGATCCTTGCAACTTTATTATTTACAAAAATTAACAAATTAATAATGAAATGTGATTTAAGACAATTCCCGTTGCATAGCTGCACAAATTAGTGATTTGAGGCCATCACTTGGTTTTGGCAAACCTGTAATTGGGATAAAAGTATACTTTGCTCAAACCTAAATGTCAGAAACAAATAAAGCACATGAAATTCAAAGCATGATTACCTTACATCGGGATTCAACAACACAAGTAAAAACACTATGTGAACGGGAACTTTCGGCATTGATACTAGTCGCACCTGTCCTTCTATTTGATAATCCCTGCATTATTTGTAAGGCTGCTTGTAAATATAATACCTTAAAAATTAGTTGATTCAACCTTAACAGTCAAGTTTCAACCACTTCTATCAAACTGGAGTAAAAGGATCAAGCTAATAGGAAATCATACAAACAAGTATTCCATTTCTAACGAGAAAACCTTGAAAATTAGCTTTCTAAACATAAAAATTGAAGATTTTTCTTCAAGACAAAGTCTACAAAGCGAGAAAACAATGAGCAGTCAAAGCATCGGCAAAGTAAAAAAACAAACCTTTATTAACAGCTGAGTCACATCGTTCATCGAACTTACATACTCCTCTGTCAAATTCTCAACATAGACCCCAGATTTTACATCTTCTCTTAGCTGGATGAAAATCATAAAATCATATAAAACTTAAAATTTTCATCCAAAAAAAGGGAGTTGATAATTATCAACTCTACCTGCAGGTTTCCTTGATTTGGATCCAACAAATCTGTGATTTGTTCATTATAGATCTGCAAAATGAAATTGAAAAGCAAGTGGGAAGGAATAAGAATAATACAACTTACAAAGCTAAACAGTCCAATTACATCAAAGTTTAGAATCACAACAAGTCAATTAATTCTACCTCGAGAAAAGAACAGCGACATTGATAGTAGAGTTGTTTATCAGCATGCTTAATTTGTTCCTATAAAATAAAAGGTCATAGAACAAACTATTGAAAATGGTCCATTCATAATATAAACATTCTGCATATTCATTGATGAACCATAAATTGAAACTTTTACCTCATTTATACGAGCAAAGAGTTGCTCAAACACACGGGGAGTTAAGCCTTGTTCATCACTGGATAAATCTTCTTCCAACAAGGCATTGGCTGGACCCCAAATCGTATAAGTCTTTCCACTTCCAGTCTAGTGAAAATCATTTTATTCATACCCACAAATTGAAAAGTTATAAATCAATACAAAAGTAATTCAAAGAAAAAATGAAGGAAAATGAAGAAGCAAGTACCTGGCCATAAGCAAACACCGAGCTGTTAAACCCAGCAAGACAATTTTCGACAAGAGGTGCTCCTACTAGCTGGAAGATATCTAGCTGCAGTTAAGCAAGAAACAAAATTTAGGGTGTTTCAGAAAAAAATTAAACAAAGGGAAATTAATAAAAATAAGCCTATCAGTACCTGAGTTGCATCCGCGTTGGCGACTGAGTCAAACATGAAGGTTTGCCCATTGATACTCAAAGAATCACTTGTAATTTTCTGAACAATCGTTTCCTCCTCTTCCTCTTCTTTAATTGGTGGCCGCATCCGTACAATAACCTAAAAAAATAGAAGTTAAAATTTCAAATATAAGAAAGTGAATAATTAAGAAGAACAAAGGAAATACCTTGACACCGGAATCGGGAATTCCTGAGACAGAGCTTTCGGGGAGGGTTTCGGTATAAAGTTTGCGTTTGAGAGGGTTGGAGGAAGGCGGGCGAGGTGGCAACGGACTCTTGATCTTGGCCATTATGGCGGGGGAACGATGGGAGTTGGGATCGAGAGGCGGTGCGTTTTCTTTGGAAGATTTTGGATGTTTCCGTTTGGACTTAGAAGAGGTAGGGTTTGGGGTAGAAGGATTCTCCATCTGCTCTCTGTAGACCGTGTTTCGTGGTAACATGAAATGCTTCATGTTTTCTTTTCTGTTCATGTTTCTTTTCCTGTTTGTTGGAACAGAAAAGAAAACAGAGGGAAAAAAGAGAGAAAGTGGAGATCAGGGCAAGGAAACGAGAGAAATGGATAGAAAGAAAGAAAGAGTGAAAGCGAGAGAAATGTAGCCGTTAGAGGGAAATAAACAGAGTTTGAATTTGGGGTTTAATTATTCCATATGTCTGTCTGTTACTACTGTTTTTATTTATTTATTTTATTTGGGGGGGTTTTTAAGGAAAACAATGGATTTGAAATTATTTTTGGATCTGGATTTTTTTTTTACTGGAATAAATTTAGGTGAACCCATTGATGGGCCCACTTTTTCATTGTTCATTGGACGGTCCAGATTTTATTGGGCTCCTTTTTGTGCTTTCTTTTCCTTTAATCTAATTAGCCACTTTACTGCTTTTAAATTTGAGATTCTACCTTTTGGCCAAAAAAAAGTTCAGATTATACCATAGTAATTTTATTCCTTTCAATTAAGCCATCATCTTATTGTTTGTTGGTTTTGGATAATTAAGGGTTTATTTAAATAACGAGTGAAATTGATTTCAATAAAATTAAAAATAAAAATAATAATAAAATTAATTACTATAATAATGAGATTGAATATTATAACGATGAAATTAAAATAAATTATAAAGTATGAATTTAAATATTAATATTATGATAACAATAAATTTAAATATATCAGTCAACTATCTAATGAATCACCGGACCTTCCCCTCTTCAACTGGAAAATGAAGGGATAGTGCAATTGGAGTTAAAACCCCTCTTGGATTCAATGGGATCTAAATGAGGCTTAAGTCAACTAATTAATGTGTCTGTTAAATTATCGTTTTGCATTAATAAATAGATAAAGAAAAAAAGTAGATGTTAATACAATTCAAATGGCAAGAAAAGGGGAAAAAAAAAGAAAACAGACAAGTTAACTTATATATGCTTATGATATTAAATTACAAAATAATAAGTGGCTCTTTGTCATCTCAAGAACTGAACATCCCACCCATCTTAGGTTTATTCTAACTCAAAACCTCATAGATAGAATCTTAAGTTAACAAGTGTTAAGGTGTTCATGTGGACAATCCAATACAACTATATTGACACATCTCAATGTGGAGTATTGAGGTGGGAGCATACAATGGAAGTTCTCAGTGATGCATAGCCAATTGGGCTGAAAGCCTTCTGCTGTCTGGTTATCCTACCACTAGATTGGTAATAGGAACAACCTAAAATGCCTAAGGCATAATAAAACTATTAAAACAACGCTCAGGTATTGTTCCATAAATGGCCTCGCATGTCTTTTTCCCTTTCACAACCTTAATTTGCGCGTCGAAACACTCTCCATTCATTACCCACCACTCTTTTTTCTTTTTTCAGTTTTATTCTCTATTATATATAAAACCAAAACAACCCTTCCCCTTCTAATCATATCATTACCATCAACATAGAAGCTGCATAGAAATGACGAGAACTGAGATGATAATTCTGTCTTTGTTGTTCGTGATAACAGTGTCATTCAGGTTGGTTAATGGGTATGGAACGATAGTGGGAGGGAAAACGCAGGTAAACGACGTGAAGAATAACAAGGAGGTGCAAGAGCTTGGGAAGTTCTCGGTGGAAGAATATAACAGGAGCCAAGGGGATTTCAGAAGTAATGGAGGGACGGAGTTGGTTTTTTCTCAGGTGGTGGAGGCGCAGAAGCAGGTGGCTTCTGGGTTCAAGTACTATCTCAAGATTGAGGCCATGCAGAATGGGGCTAACAAGACGTTTGAATCGGTGGTTGTGGTGAAACCTTGGGTTCAATCCAAGGAGTTGATTAACTTTTCCCCTCCTACTCAATAAAGATAGTGGTTTTGGTTGTGTTAAATCTGTAACAATGCAGCGGTCATTCCCCAAGATTGTTTTTGTGTTTTAGGGCATTTTTGTTTTGGTTCTTATGTTTGTGGATGGGAATAAGGTCTGTTTCTTTGTTTTGACCTATGATTTTCATATATTATTGGTCTTCGAATATCTAATCTTAATTAGAATTAGAAAATTAGTCTATTTATTTAATATTATTTCATGTCATGTCAAATGCCTGTAATCTTATTTCTTTTTTGACTTTCTCTCTTCGTTCTTACCAAACGCAGTATTAAGCCAAGCCCCGAGGATTTGATATACATGAATGCTACATTTAACTCATTCATCATCTATTTCTTCATCTAATAGCAGCATTCGGACATTAGCTGTAAAATCTGAAACTTCTTGGCATGTTCATATATCTGACAATGGATTAATAATTGGCATGCAACTGAATGAAATTACAATTTGCAAAAATTAAGATGCGGGTTCTTCAAGTTAAAAGAACTTGGAATGAAAACACTAGGTAGAAGACAAGTAGCATAACCACATTCATATTTTAACATATGAACAATAAACTAGGTATCTTAATCACTGAAAAGTTAGGAGTATCCACAGCGAGTAACTGTCTGGATGAACAATATAAGTCCTAACATCTGGAGAACGTACCTTTATAGCCTATCATAATATCAATTTACCCAAATGCTCTTAGCATTTTTATCTACAAAGCCGTCTTTAGCTGCATTGATGCCTATCTATCATAGGGAAATTCTTGGTTATTCTCTGTTACTCTAAAGGGTTGAGGTTGCTGACCTGAGCAGTACAGATTCCACATCTTAAAATACGCCCGTTCAAGGTTCCTCACCTGAATTTATGAAATAAAAGTTAAATCTTGTTAGCACTGATGAATTAACTGTTACATGATAAGTAGGAATACAGATCCAAAGTTTGTTGAGGCAAGCTTTAGATGGCATGAAAAATAGAAAGATCTTTGTAGCAAATAAGCAAAAACAAATACTCACCCAGCGTGCTGTGTCAAAAAGAGGGCAAGCCATTCGGGCTGCTTTGAGTTTATCAGAAAGATCTTGGAGCTTCGTACGATTTAGAGCAAGTGACACAGCCTTCTCTTCATATTCTTTCAGACTTTGAATATTTTGGTAAAATTTGAAACAGAAAAAGAACCATCATCAGCAAGAAAAAGAAGAAAGGAAAAGGCAATAGCGTGAAATGCTTCTCAACTCAGACAAACAAGCATATGGACTAGAGAATGCTGTTGGTGCAAAGCCAAAAAAATGCTTCCTTGCTTTCGATCCACTTTATTTTTTTTTTATTTTTATTTTTATCGGCATCCCATTCATTTAATGACCATAAAATGACAGTGTGCTAAGATTCATGCTACTGGTCAACCATGTTGTATTCTAGCCTGAAAAGAAGAAATTATTGGCAAGGCAGGTAAACCATGCACTCCCGTCAGCTTTTATCACTATTGAAAGACTTTCCATTATTGTAGGTGTGTTTGCTGGGGGGGGGGGGGGGTGTTGGCTATGAAGATAAAGTAAGAAACCCTCCACTATCTTCCACAAAGAAAGCGAGGGAGATAAATCAATAATAACAAAGTAAAACCTTTTCAGTTAGCCCTACTGTTTCCTCAATTAGATCATCAGTCATACCTGCTGACAATCATCTCCTCCCCAACACCAGTAGCCAGACACAATGAACCAGCAACTCTAGTTGCCATCTTTTCAAGTGGAAGGGTCACCATTGGAAGACCAGCCCATAGAACATCGGTCCCTGTTGTGTGTGCATTGCATAATGGTCTATTCAAAAACAAATAAAAGAGTATCAGTACAATGAAATGTAAGCAATAAATTTTACTGTGCCTAACCAAATCAAAGTTTAAGAGGAAATCTGAATCTACTGATCTCTCAAGTTTGAGGGAAAAAGAACGAGGTTCTAGTATTTATTTAAATATTTACGTATCCAGGAAGAGATCAGCCAAGGCACTGCGTCTTATATGTTCACTTTTCATGGCAACATCTGTAAAAATAATCTGATCCGACAGCACTCCCTGCTGAGTTGCATCTGAATCACACCAAAACCAGTTATTTTTTTAATACTAATGGTCAATAATAATTCGAGGCATATTTCACGGTTCAAAAGAGATAAAATGCACAGAATATAGATACTGCGATGCTAGAACACCTACATGTTCGGAGCCTCATCTCGCCTGCAGCTGGGAATCTAAGCAGCCAAAGGGCACTATTTGGAACACGCTTAAGAATATTGCACCTGAGTTTGATTGCAAGTAGATTTAAGTACATAGATAAAACAAGGAGTAAAACAGGATACAAATTCACGCAAATATACCATGTGGTGAAAATATCGGGATCCATCTTGTACAGCTGATTGAAACATGCAAAGATAAATTTGTCCTCAGGTAGTCCATAATCAGATCTCTTTGGCAGGCAGTTTGGATCCAAGACATCAAGATTTTTCTAGTGATAAATGCAAATGCAAAGAAGAAAATTTAGAGAATCCAGACAAAAACATTATACTAAGAACATCACAGAGACCAGGAACCAATTCTAACCTGCTTATAATCATTTACAAAGTAACAATGAGGCAGGTGTACAAGCTTCTCAGAGTAGATATGAGAAAAACGAAGAGGTGAAACGAACTGCAATACGAAGAGCAAATGACATATAAAACACAATAGGATAAACTTGGAAGTAAAATCCAATGAATGACCTATGGACTATGGTTCTCTAACCTCATCGGTGACCAAATAGTGTATATTCGATGCACCAGTAGTCCCAGGAAATCCCATGTAAGAAATCTGAATAGGAGCAGGTTGCATTGCAAATATCTCATTCCTTGCCCCCTGCAATATCAGATTTGAAATTAAACAAATAAAAAAAAAATCCTAATAAAACCAGAACAAAAATGACAAGAAGCATTTACAAGAGGTAGAACAGTATCTTCATATAAATTGATTCACATAGGCATTCATCCACCACATCAAGTGGAACCAAATAAGAGCAAAGAAATATTAGAGATTTTATTTCTTCTCTCCATATTTTTCACTAGTTTCAATTGAATTACCATATAGCAAAAGTTGATACCTTAGTATACCCATTAAGATTGACAAGGATTTGTATTTTATCCTCATTTATCATCTTTACAATCGTGTCAGATGACATGGATGATACATCTATGAAGTGCTCTGCTTCAGACTGGATACGCAACCTCCATTCTGTCCCATCATTTGGACTCAATGCATAGCAAAATACCTGCAAACACTTAGTTCCAGCATGTAATGACAAAAAGATAGAAAATATTTGAAAATGCAAATCAAATAATTAGGGTCATATGTGAGGAGATCATTTTTCAAACCTCAACATTTTCTCTGTTATGCATGCCAAACACTGAGCCCATGAGATGAGATAGGGGATGGTTGCCAAAATCACTACTCACATATCTGAAAAGACATAATGCCTGTTAAAGGAAATGAAAAAAAGGGAGAGAGAGAGCTCAAAACATACCCCACCCTAAGGCGTCCATTCCCTATCTCACCCTTCACAGGGAAGGGTGCAGGATAATTTAAAGGAGGAAGGGAATAACGGGATGCAATAACGGAGCAGTGTGCCGCATATTTACAGCTGTCAACAAAGATAGAAATCAATCAGAAACCAAATTTGCAAGTTTAATATTGCAATTACATCCAAAAACATCATCCAACTTGCCTGATTTCTAGTGCAAGCATTGGATCAATAGGATAGGCTATTGCATGGAAAGGCTGTACACTAGGAATAACTGACATCTGAAGGGTAAAAGAAAACTGTCAATACTACTCGACTAGGAAGGGAATTCAAAGTAAGACATCAAAGCCAAAGAAAAAGGAGTAGAGCTTATAGCAGATCATGTATGAACCTTAATCTGTCTCCTGAGTATGCCTTCAACTTCAATAAATTTATTCTCCCGATCCTCCCAGTAACAAACACACTGCCCAAGGGAATATCATATTTATTAATTGCAAACAAACAAAAAAAATAGCAACTGAGTTGGCCAAGGCAACTAATATGATATAAATCTACAGTGAAAAATACGGACTGTCAAACCTTTAATCTATTTTGTATATAACCAAGAAACAGATAAAAGTGCACATCACTGTTTTCTTTTTGTCATTTCACAGTATCCAGGTATCATTTAACCAAATACCAACAGACAAAAGAAAGCAAGACAATAGAAAGAAAGTATTTTGATCATGAACTAGGATTTATTACCCACCATTTTCCACAGCAATTTTAAAACAAGACTAAATTATTACTTGAAGACTTGGGAGAGAAAAACTTGGGCGGCAGAAGGAAATACTTGCTAATCAACAAAACATATAGCTAAGCATGCTCAATAGATTATCTGCTGATTCCCAAACAAGGGCCTAGTAGATCTTCCCAATTTGTTAAAACATGCACTTAAGTTATCACTATCACTGATACATGAGATCATATAGAAGACGACCATCTGCAAAACTTGTCAATTCTTCTTAGCATATAATTTCTTTGATTCAGATGCTTCATGAAAGGCAAGGAAAAGTTTCAGCCAAGAGGCAAGATTTTTTGAAGAAAAAAGAACATTGACTCAAACCTAAGATCCCTACTTAATCTAAAGATCTTTTGAAGAAAAAATCAAGTAAATTAGTTGTACCTACATTTCAGTGACCACATTAGGTAAGCTAGATTTGAAAGATTAATCTAGGCAGGATCATGCCATTAGGGAATAAGGCATTAGTATCAATCTCTAACTTCTGGACAAGTGACTGAAGGTCTGGATCTTATCTACCTTTAAGAAGCCAAAAATCAACCTACACTTAAACTGCAGTTGCAGTCCTAATTTCATTCCATGTTGGTGGTCTATACCTGTAATGTGTGCAGAAGGTTACAGGTTGCTTCTGGAAAATCAGGGCGAAGAACCAGTGCTTGCTTGTAGCTTTTTATTGCAGCCTCAACATGTCCACTGCAAAATGTTGAAAGCACAGCACATTGACACAAGTTGAATCCCATAGAGGAGAAAATAGCTCCATCTATGTATCACATACCTGTCCTTGTAAGCAGAAGCCAAATTTGCATGAGCTTCTGCCATAGCAGGTCTAATGTTAATGGCTCGTATGTAGTCTTGAATGGCTTCATTTACTCTTCCACTCTCTTTATATGTATTCCCCCGGTTAACAAGTGCATCAGCAGCCATAGGATCAATTCTGAGAACTTCATTGTAACAAGATATAGCGTCTGAAAGATTACCCTGTAAAAGAAGAGTTAAAAAAATAACCCTGCATCAGTATTGTATATAAAAATGAGTGTGAGAAAGAGAAGATATACCTACCTGCTGTTTGTAAATGATTGCTAAATTGTTGAAAGGAGCAGAAAGTCCTGTTGTTACAGATAAAGTTGCCTTGTAGCATGAAGCAGCAGAACTCAACATATTCCTACAAAAAAGAATTATTAGCTCATGATGGAATACTACCAACACTCCTCCAATCAACCAGAATGGTTCAACAAACGCATAATCAGTAAAGTACAAACCATTCCATATATATATTCCCAAGGTTTGTAAGTGCCTGAGGATGGCTAGGTTGCAGGGCAAGACATTGCTTCATAATACAACAGAGAAACAATCAGAATGAAATGTGGAAAGGCATGATGAAGAAAACAAAAAAAAAAGAAAACAAGGATAGCAGAACAGGATAGATAAAACAAGCCTACCCTATAGCATTGAATTGCTTCATCAACTCTTCCAGCATCTTTCAAAGCATTGCCCTGATGTTAACATGTAAAGAAAGAGTGACATCAGGAATCAGAAAGAATTAGTAAGTACTAAATGAGCAACCAATTGAAAGGTATAATTGAACCAACCAAATTGTTATATGCCTCCAAGAATCCCGAGTCAAAAGCAATTGCTCTCCTGTAATTGAGAATTGCCATATCCAGGTTCCGTTGTTCATAATAAATACTAGCCAAATTGCCTGCAGAATGGTATGATTGCAAAACATCATTAGTGATAAGTCAGAGCACATTGCGTAATGACACACACTACAGCAACTTCTCAAGTCTTTATTTAGAAGACATGCCAAAGCCAGTTTTAATATGCAGGACTTAATTTGCAACTACTCAATTATGAGTAAGAGACATGTTAGCCAAAAGAAAAATTACAATAAACATAGTAAGGAGCTTGAATTGGCACTTTATCGATGAAAATTGTTAATTTAATAATTGAAAGGAGAGGTTCAATTTTACTTATATATTAGTCAGGTTTTAGGAGTTAACACTCCTTTGGTAGTTTCCATTTTGACAAAGATTAACTGTAGTCAACAAATTTTTGGTATTAAATGTCCCAAGTGCCACAATTTCCTTATTCGAGCACCCTAATCCTTCAACCAATTAAAGGGCATTTTTATAGTTAGCTTTCCAAAATATTAGGTGCCAGAGATTTGTGTCATGCAATCAACCATACACATGATCTATATGGAAAATCTAAGTCTCTTTTACAATTCCCTAAGTTTTAGCACTATTTTAATCTGTAAACAAAGCCAATTGTTCCCCTATAAAAGACCTAAATAAAGCAAATTCCCACATTAACCAGTTGCTAGATATAACTCCCAAGACAGACTCATGATTTGATTTTCTACATTCAGTTCAGCCCAAACCTTGATCTTTCATTATGCTAATTCAAACATTAAACTCCAACCACTGACAAACTCTAAATAACAAATTGGCCATCTCTAAAGCCTTAAAGAAAACCTCTACAGAGCCGTCCAACATAATGCTCGCTTTAAGATGTTAACTTCAATCAGATGAATTTACTTGCCACAAAGACTTTTTACAGTGCCTAGAATTTTTAGTAATTTCATACTTTCATTTAAATTCAATGAAAGAATGGCCACCAATTAAGCACTAAAATCTCATCACCAAAAGTTAAAAAACCAATGTGTTTAGAGCGCCAGCAAAATATACAAGTGTAAACTTAACATCCAATAGTGAAGGAAAGTCATTGATAAATACAAATTACAACTCACCATAGGCCATAGCATAATCCGGTCGCACCTGAAGAGCACGCTGATAGCATACAATAGCCTCTTGAGGCATTCCCAAAGCCTGGAAAAGGCAAAAGAATATGTTTTCTACAGATACCTGTCCTGGCATTGCAGCTACCCGACCTTACATGCATAATAGATTATAGCTTACCTTATAAACATTTCCAAGGTTTAGGTAGGCATCAAAAAATGTTGGTTTAAGTCTCACTGCTTCCTGGAAATTAAAAAGATTACAAAAACAATCAGTTAATAGAGCAAATAGCAAATAGAGGGATTAGATCCAACATAGAAACCAAAAAAAAAAAAAAAAAAAAAATCTACAGCTTTCAATCCAAATTGCATTTATACATGCACATCCAAAAAAGCTTTTAGTAGTCGACCTATGACTCAATGTTCCATTTGGCACTTGAACAAAAAATTGAGCAATGTGGTACCTAATTCATGTTGTTTTTATTCAGTTATTTATCTGACATTTATAGAACAACCATTTGGCAACTTGCTGGTTTTTTGGAAAAACATTGGACGGTTAACTCTGGAGTCATTTTCTATTCTTTCTATTATATATATATATATATATATATATATATATATATAAAATCTCTTATGCTTATAAATAGATAACTCTATAATTTTTGGAGAATAACCAACCTCCAACGTTCAAAAAATTAGAACTGTAGCCCTCAGTTTGAACTAACAAGTTACATTACTATCTAGCTAGTAAAGTTGTGTGATTAATACCATTAACACATAGATGCAATTTGAATACAACCAAAAAAATTTTAAAAAAAGAAGAGGAAGAAAGAAGAAAACTTGATTTCCTCCTCTGTATTTATTTTATCTCTTTTTACTCACAAGTTTGTTAAGTCTATCTCTGCTGTCTTTTGTTGCAATCCTGATTATTCCATCTCTTAATTGTTCTTAAAAAACAATTTGCTTTCTTTTTTATACCCTATCTGAGCTCTTAGTTTTTTGAACCTGGATTCAGTTCCAACCTTCAAGACAGCTGGAAAAATGCTAGATCCTAGTCAAAAGGCCAATGATAACAACTCTTATTTCCAGATTTGACCTTGGTTCTGTAACTTAAAGTTGATTCTGGAAAAAAAAAAGGGCTGATATTTTTGTTTCTGGTACAAAATCTATTCTAAAGCCCAGAATATGAAGTTATGGTTCCAATCATTATCCTAAAGATATTTTTTCCCCGCATAGACACTATAACATATCAAGCCAACATGGTGAAAGTATAAAAGCTCTATTAGAATGGTTTGCGGGCTTGAAGATTGAGCCCACAGTTCATTAAAATATGAAAATTGAAAAACAAACCTTATAGTATTGAAGTGCCCTGTTAAGTTCACCAGCCTCCATGAAAAGCCCGGCAAGATTGGACCATGCAATTGCAAAATTCGGTTGTATACGGAGCGCCTCAAGATAGCAATTGTAAGCCTATAAGTAGAATTAATTAAACAATTTAAAAAAAAAAAGAACAAAAAAGTACGAACCAAACAAACATATATCATGCAGGGCACTACCCTAGCTTGTTAACATCAACACAACAAAAGTACAGTGTATGCACAAAGTATGATAAACAGATTAACACAAATAAACACGAAAGGGTGGAAATCAAAAGGACTTTAAAGTCTCCTTCATGTCAGCTAGGGTTCCAAACACCTCAATATTTCACAGGCAGACCTAAGTCACCATGATCAACAAAAAAACAGTATATGGCATCATACCATGATCTAAATCTGTCCCAAGAAAGGAAAAGAGACCAATTTCATGTAGCAAGAACTTGGATCCAAATCAGTGCAGGAGTTCGATGAGAATTACTTAGTTGGAAAAAGATGCAAATGGCACAACACTGCATTCCAATCAACATGAACAGGCATCTACAAAAAATTCTGTAGAAGACATGACTTCACTCTCCTTGGGTCAATAAGGACATCTAAATAAAATTAACAGAAGAGTTTAACAACCATGATTAAGTCAGAAGATAATTTAGTTTATTACCCAGATAGCCAACACTGAACATCAACCTACATTTGCAGTAGAGGCCAGGCAATAAACAGCTTGATCACCATAAAACAAACAGCATCAAACAAACAATAACAGGGAAAAAGATGATATGAGCTTTGCCTTACCTCTTGCACAAAACCTTGAATTTTCATTAAATTGCCAAGGTTACTGTGAGCATCAACCTGCATAAACAAGCAAAATTCCATAGCAATCTCAAAGAATCTTTCCAACCATAAATGTGGAAAGAGAAAAATGAAAAAACAAATAAGGATTTACCAAACGGGGATTTAATGCAAGCGCCTGGCGGCAACATTGGGCTGCCTCATTAAGCCTTCCTTTCCGCATGTACGCACTAGCTAAATTTGACCATGCATCAGCAAAATTTGGTCGAAGCTTCAAAATCAAAATTCAAACCGAAAGTGAATAACCCACTGAAGCTAATGAATAGCAAAAATTATCATTATGCAGTCAGGATTAACAGACAAAAAAAAAAACATAACAATGGATCATTTGGCCCATGAGATTGCTGATCTTTAGTTATTCTAAAGATATTTTTAGGGCTAGAAACAAAAGGATAAGTTCAGAAACATTTGATGCATTAAGTTTGCCATGACCTGACAACTAAAATTACAGCATGCTTTCAACCAATAACAAAATTTAATCAAAAATATATATGTAAAAGCTTACAAATCATACACAATTTTACCAGTTCAAATAAGAAAAATCAAAACACAAAGTGCCTATTCTATCAACCAGACCAACAATGAAAAGAGAAGAACAGTGCACCAATAGCTCATTACAGTAATTTTAAAATCTTATCCTCTTTGGAAGTTAAAGGTGCTCTTTCATCATATGAAGTAGTTGTTTTTTGGTCCCAGTGAAAGTGACCTTCATATTAGTAGGTCATTAGTTTAACAAATTTATCAATTTTATTAAGCAACCTAAATAGCATTTAGTATTAAATAGACCGAAAAGAAATCTTGTACATGATTGAAAGTAAAAAGGATAAAGCTAAACTCCATCATGCACCACATAGTCAATCATAGACTTATAGCCACAAATACAAAAATAAGCAAGCACAATTCGGAAGTAAATGCACATATTTAATCTGTTGCTCCGCGCCCCCCCTCCAAAAAAAAAAAAAAAAAACCCAGGGTAAATGACATGCATTTCAAATTACAATCATAAATTTATATGTAAACAAATAATGACAATCCAAAATCAAACATCTGCTTGTCCCATTGTTCAACCACAAATTGTTCCTCAAAAATCTAAAGAAAATATAAGTGCTTGCACGTATGTTTTATAGATACCACAACCAAATTTGAGTTCTGATTTAATGATATTACTTCTTAGAAACATAACTCTATCTTAATAACAATTCTTCTAAAAGTTATATCCACATCCAAAAATTTGAAAATGAACTTTCATATATGTATGCAAACTTAAGATGAGATTGTCTTGGTTCCCCAAACCAAAAGATCATTGCCTAAAAATTTTTTAAAACACTGACCAAAATTGAACTTGGACACAAGAAAGGCTACCCAAGTTGGTCTCATTTTATGCCCAGCATGAAAAAGGCAGTCAGATGAATTGCCTCCCAAGCCAGCTAGCATCACAAGCTAAAGAATGGTATTTTGCAACTCTGGGCCACATAATAAATCAATAAAAGTATCTATTCACCCGCTTCCCCCAGGGATCTCCAAAATGTATGCATAAATGCAAATAAATACATGAACTGGTAGATAGATTGTTTTGCCATGATGAAATCCCCAAAGAAAGTTTAAAATATTCTCTTGCTCCTGGTATAATAATATTAAGGTTCTAAAGCATACTAGTTTCTCTTACCACGATATGGTAAATTCCAGTTACCACACTATTTTGTTATCAAAGCTCAGGAAAGGATAAATCCAAAGTGCAACTAACAAAAGACAGCACCAACATTAAAATAAAAATAAATAAGAAAAAGAAATAAGATTTTTAATATTAAATTATTATTTCATTATTGCTTCAGATAAGAAAAAGAAAATGAAAGCATGATGGGAGGACCAAAACAAACACATTAACCACTGTATACTAACCTCAATAGCAAACAAATAATACCGGATTGCAGTATCAATATTGGCTTTCTCCTGCAGCAGAAAACATTATTAATGCATATACCACCTGCAAAGGACAACAAATCGAAAAGCAGCTACAACCAAAGGCACTCGAACGGTACCTTCCAAGCATTGGCCATATTTCCATAGCACTCTGCAAAGTGTGGATCAATTCTAAGAGCTTCTTCGTTCTTCGCAATGCATTGATCATAATTATGCAACTGAGGTCAAACAAAGTGTCCACTGTCAGAGGCATTTAAAGCTCCTCCATAACCACATGAAGCATTTACAATTTCATCTAGAAATTAAAAAGGAAACCGTTTGTGATAAAGAAATAACATCAGAAAATTTCAGAACAAGGGTGCAGAGTTCTTTTTTTTTTTTTTTCTTTTGAAAGGACAAGGGCATAGAGTTAATAGTTACATAAATTACCAGCAAAATACAATTTAATGAATCAACCAGTAATGACAATAAATCTTATGAAGTAGTAAACTTTGTGATGATAAAAACAAACGGTATATGACAATAATCAAGCAAAACATATGAAACAACCTGATAATGAATTGCACCCAGCAGAAGAAGATTATCAGTACGATGTGGATTCCTCTCATAGACAGCACTGCTGTGTTCTAATGCATGTTTGTAGTTTCCAGCCTTGTACTTTTGATGAGCAAGTGCCATGAGCGTGTCATCATCAACTAAAACACATAAAAGTAGATGCCTTCAGCATTTATCAAAATAAAGACCTCTATGTCAATTACACTTCACCCAAAAATGGGCGGTAAAGAAAAATGAAAAGACAAACAAGTATGAAATATTAACAAGGTCTTCAGGTAGACATGAAGATCACAGTTGCGACATACTCAAGCATAATCCAATTTTGTCAAAGGGCAAGGTGCACTCCCTGCACTAGAACCCTTCCATCGCTTAAGGCACAAAGTACAAATAAAATACACTTTCCCAAGTGAAGTACAGCACTTATTTTGGAAAGATACTAATTAATAATGAAAGTGAAGGCAAAGAAGCTTCTATGTATTGTATTTAATAAGCTTAAAATTTATGAGTTCGTTAATTAAACGTTAAAGAATTCACTTTATTCCATTTCTTAATGTGTTCCAAAGATCAATATCATAAATAAACTAGAAGTCATCAACAACCAAAGATCAATGCATCCTTCACTTCAATCTCCAAGAAAAAATTGTGTATGGACTATATTACCCGATGTCATATTCTTGTAAAGGGATATACTATTATCCTTGTTTGACAATTAAAATAAATGCTGATAAGAGAAATTTAAGCCTAAAGAAACCAAAAGTAAATTTAAGCCAGGCACGCTTTCTGTCGGCATTACCTTAAAAAAAGTGCATCTATCCACAAATGGTGTGTGCCTGACAAAAAGTGCCTCACCTGAAGGGGTCAACGCACTACATGATTTGCACTGTGCCTTAGTCATAGTTGTTGATTTTGTTTCGGTACCGGTCATACCAGTCAATACGTTCCAACTATACCAAAACACGATACACTTAAAGATAATTTTTCATACCGGATTTGATACTAGGCAATACCGATTGTTTTCATTGGTTTCAATGAATTGGCGTATTTCAACTGATACGTGAATGTAAAACATGTTTTGTAATTTTTAATTTGTCTTTTGTTGTTTGATTATTTTTAACCTAATAAAAATAAAATTAATTGATAAAATAACTCTTAAAAGTTGAGTTTCTCTATTTTTTATCATAACTAGTTTTCTTTAATGCTTTACTTTTTCAAACAAACATTCATAAGAATTTCAATTTCTTTCAAGAAAGCAATTATGCTCTCTTTCTAAAGTTTAACAATCATGAAACTAAAGTTAATTTTTTTCATCTCTTTATTTTTATCTTAATATTACATAAAAAATACTTATTTAAACATCATATGATCAGATTGAATGTTTAAAAATATAATGAAAATTTTATAATATTATTTCTTATACTTTTAAACTTATTTATTTGATTTTTGATGATATCGCATATTTATTTTGTAAATTATTAATAGGATTATAATATACAAGTTCATGTATATTTATAAATATATTTATACTAAACTGAAAAATCCAAAATAATATGTCAAAATAACTGGTACTAGCATATATCACATTTTTAAAGAAAACCGAAACATTGCCCGGGACAGTATTAACGACCTTGGCCTTAGCACCTAAGCACAATCCTTGACAACAATAGCTGAATATATATGCAACCCATTTAAATTGACATTTTTTCAGCAGTAGTAGACTGCATGTTTAACTCAGGAGGTAATTTCAAGATTAGGTCTTACAAATTTCTAATTTCAAAAGACCATACCAGCCGTAAGTGGATTCTTCAACAATTGCTATAACAGAACTTAAACAAAGTTAAATATCTACGTACATATATCTGAATGATAGCTGACTGTTCACCAATCATAGAATAAAATAATTTTCAAGGAAAAGCAGACTAATTAAGACCCATAACATCTAAAATTTTAATTTTCCGATTCTCAAATTTTAAAGTTACAAGTTACAACAATTATTACTACTATTATTTTTTTATCTCCAAATACATGTTTTCCTTTCAAAAGTCAAAAGACTTAAAATTAGGTAAAAATAAAACGCCTAAAACCGGAGAACACACTCGAAATCCCTAAGCTTAACACTCTGGCTTGACAAAATTATTTTTTCTTCTTCCAGAAGCTTCTTTTAAGGGAAAATTTAGCAAAGTCACAATTATGTAAATATATCAGTCTAGCTTTTTATTTAAATCTACAAGCGCAGTCAAACCCTAGAGCTGAAAAACAATTAACAAATTCCAAAATTAAAGGCATGAAAAAATTGGAAAATATAAAACAAACCTTCATGGGAATCTAAACCCTGAGAGAGCGGAAAATTAGACAAAACAGAAGAAGAAGAAGCAGCAACAGCAACGGCGCCTCCAAAATTCGAGGGTAGACTCAGTGAGACATCGTTGTATGGAACCAATTGAACCTGTTGCTGTTGTTGTTGAAGCTGTTGGTTATGATGGTACTGTTGCAACCGAGGATCAGTCTGCACGGAGAGCATTTTTTCCTGCTTGGATCTCAAGAAAACCTATTTTTTCTAGGAATGGTAAAGAATGACGGAGGAAAATTTTTGATTTTTTTTTTCTCGGGAAAACCCTGGGAGAAACCCCCGCTTTTATCTCTCTTTGCTTCTGTTAACAAAAGCGATTGGTCAGACCTTAAAACGTCAAGAAGCCATTTCATGAACGTAGAAATAGTAGATACCGTAGGCGATTTAAAGTTGAATTGTCGCTGTCCAGTTTTTTTGGGTAAAAGCAACGCCGTTTTGTAAGGACACGTGTCGAAATATCGTAAACGGGAATGTAAATGCGTGTGAAGGGTTGAAAAATCTGTCGGGCAAAGGGTCCACTCCATTAGAGACTTGTATCGCGCCGGACATATCCAAATCCGCCCAATGTTCTTTTTAAGCTACTACTTTGGTTCAAATTTTATTTATTATTTTAAATATTTTAATGAATTAAAGTTTTAATATAATATTTTTTACATTTTTATCAATAATAGATTTAAATAAAACTAGATCAAAATTAAAAAAAAATCATGAAAAATTACATAGTTACAATTTTTTTTTAACAAAAAGAATATATTTTAACTCGCTTTTAGAAAAAAGCCTAACCCCTACCTCACGCAAGGCTGCTGCAATTTCTACAAAAGACTTTGCTCTCTCTCACGGTACCCAATGTCAGAGAGATCTTGACTCCGTATCCTCAAGCTAGGGATTTTACACTCAAGGTGTGAAGCCATATGACACGTTATCATTAATTGTAAATTTGATAATTCTAATATTTATATAGTTATATGTACAATTCATATAAATATGCTACAAATAAAAAAATTTTATTTTTATCAATGTCATAAAAACTTCAAAAAATATTGCTTTCGGTAAATTTTCTAATTGTATGACCAGGTCCTCTCATTGTCGGCAACGAAGGCGATGTAGCAAATGGCAACGCTGATAGAGTTGCAAGTGTGGCTAGAGGAAGCAATAAGGCGATGATAAGAGAACATTATTCAGCGAAATACTGAGGGTTGTGAAGTAGGACAAGCAGGGAGAAGAGACTGAATATAGAAGCACAGTGAGAAACTCGGAAATAAACAAGAACAATTATTGAGGAATAGAGGAAATTGGGGAGAAACAGAAGAATTTAGAAAGAAAACCAAACCTAAGGAGAAAATCTCAATGTCTTTAAATATTCAACATCCAAAAGCTGAAATGAAAGTAGAATAACACAAGCATTTATAGATAAATCCAAAACCCTAATAAAATGCAAACTTTTAAATTGAACATCTTCATACAAAGTTGTTAAGATAGTTGATCTGGTTATTTTCAGCTGCAAATACAAAATGCATTTAATCACAAACTTTGAACATCACATAACCACTTGATCGGCAAGGTGATCTGACCATTTTTGCCAAATTAAGATAGTGATCATGGACAGTATCAGAAAGAGGCAAACCAGAACAACCAGCAATCTGCAAACCTGCTTAGAGTCCAAAGAGACAAGATTTCTTTATTAGATGCATTAGAAGAACAACATCATACATGACCCTTTACACTAAGTGATTAGCACTATTCGAACCTTCTATTATTCTATGGTAATATATTTTAGAAGAAACACACTCCAACTTCACTCTTCTATAACATTGAGATGGAACAAGTTAGGAGGGATGGAGGAGAAGAAAGGGGGATTTGGGGCAAATGCTATCATGCCTTGCTATCAATGGCCATGGGTGCCCGCTCCTGTTTTGCAGCCTTGGATTGCTCTAACTTGTTCATCTTTGCAAATATGTTGCCATAAAATTGTGCATCCTTCTTGTTGTACTCCCTGATTTTCTCCTTTAGGACTCGGTACTCCATTTTCACATCCCTGGTGTCAACAAAAACATAAATTATCTCCATTGCAATCACAACAATTGGATTACTAATGGAAGTATGATGCCAAAGATGCTGCAACTGGATTTCTTATCCCACATGAACTTTCCACTTTAGTTTTCTAGTCCTTATTTGTAACCTTTATTCAAACTCTGACAGTATAAAACAAGTTGCCACTACTTCCCAACTGCAGCATATTCACCTAGAACATGTGAACAAGATACATCTCTATTGAGCCCAGACGTAAATAGAAGTTAGGATGTACCGACTATAGTAAAAATAAATCACAAAAGCAACCATATTTAGATATAGCCAAACAAATACCTGTTATCAGGGTCAATCTCCATGGCCTTTTTGATATCCACCTCAGCCAAATCCAAATCAACAAGTTGAATATATGCTTGAGCCCTCCTATATAAGGCTTTCACATTCCTATTATCAAGTTCCAATACCTATAAAATCACACATGCCTAACTGTTAGCAAAAGTGAATCAACATTTACATCTAATCAAGACAAGCTCTATATGCCATTAACGCTACAACCTTAGTACACAGCTTCTCAGCCTCCTTGTAATCTTTGAGTTTCAATTTGCAAGCTGCATTGTTGAGATTGCAAGTTACTTTTAACAACTTAGTTTGCTGCTTCTCCTCATCACTGAAAGAAGAGTCGTACTCTATGAACTTAACAGCCTGCATAAAGGAATTGTTGTCAAATAGTCAAATCACAAGTAAAAACAGTCTCAAGAATTGTGTAAATGACAAAGTCATGTGCACAACTTTACCTTCTCATATCTTTTAGATGCTCTCTCATATTTACCAGCCTTGAATAATGCATTCCCTTCCTCTTTCTTCTTCCCAGCAGCTTCAATCTTTTCCTCTGTTTTCATGTCCCAAGATTCTTTCTCCTGTAATCAATCATTAACTTAATAAATTGTGGTCAGCACAAATCCAATATGCAACTGAAAAGCGTTCGACAGAGGAAAAAGGAGAATATATACACTAACCTTCACAAACGAGACCATCTCAACCTCATAATACACAGTTAAGTTTGCAGGAACAATAGCCAACTCCTGTTGTGATTCAGATGAACCAAATGCATATTCTGGCTGAATAGTGATAAGTGCATGTTCTCCTTTCTTCATGGTCTTCACAGCTTTATCAAGACCATCAATTACTTGTTCTGTCACAAGTGTCATCCATATTAAAAACAACTTCACGTGAACACCAAGTATGAAACTAAATACGCCTATGTCATGAGATCTTATAGAGAGGGCAAGCTAAGAAAACATATCCAGAAAGAACCAAATAAGTATGGCATAACTATTATTACCTTCATCAATTTTGAACTCAAAGGGCTCTTCATCATGACCCTTCTTCACAAAGATCTTCCCATCCTCCAGCTTCCCAATTAATTTCACTAGCAAAGAGTACAAATAAGAGTTACGAATACATTGAGAAACCATTCAAACAATTGCAGATTATAATGAAATGTAAAATCCCAAGCCATCTTACCTTGAACCACTGCTCCATCATTTGGACGGTCATAACCCTCTCCCTCCTTCAAAATCTTCTTCAAGACTTTCTTGTCCTTTGTGACATCAGAAACGCTCTTCCAAGAAACCAACTCAAGAGTGATATGGAGGGTAGCATTTGGGGAAACAGGACCTTCACTGCCCACTGCCGGCCTACCATCCTCACCAAATGCATCTATATGCAAAAAGGTGTCAGTTAGATTTCAGAGCGTGCCATAAACCAATAAAAGCATAAAGGAATTTAACTTACACTGTGGCTTCACTGTCAATAGGACTTTCTCCCCTTTCTTCATTGTTTTTACAGCCTTTGCCAAAGAAGGGCAGAAGTAGCCTGCATGGTACAAATTTCAACGTCATATTTAAGCTTGCAGAGTTCATTCAAGATAAGTGAGAACATATCACAAAGAGGAATCACACTAACCATCTCCTACAGTGAACTCCACCCCATCAGATTTTGATATCAGTGTACCATCTTCCAAACAAGCTTCATACTTAACTGTAATGAATACATATGAAAACCACTGTAAGCACAGGATCACATAAAATTGTGAATAATTTAAGCAGCAAGAAGAAATGAACTTATAATATACCAAATACTTCATCCAAATCTTTCGGATTCTCCCATTTCTCCCCTTCAACAAGTATTTTCTTTAAGATTCCTCCATCTTTGCATATGTCTTTGACACTAGTCCAAGAAAGCAATTCCACATCAAATTGAAGTGTTGCATTAGGAGGAATAGTTGGTGGTGATCCAGATTCACCATACGCCAACTCAGGTGGAATTGTGAAAATGGCATTTTCACCCTTCTTCATTGTTTTGATACCCTCATCCCAGCCCTTGATTACTTGTCCTGATAATTAAGGAAAGAAACAAGTGAGCATATCCAGTACATGCGGTTACGGATTAGATACTCCACAGCCAAAATAAACTAAAATGTCCGTTGAAATCTCACTTCTTTTTTTTTTTTTGGATTAACAACCTATCAATACATCAAGGAAACGCATCCGCACCAGACAGTAATTTATTTTACAAGGTTTCAATCAAACACAACCTTCAAGTGTTAAGACACAGGAAACATCTTAAAAGTCGGAGCATATCTAAATGCATACACATCTTCAGACAGATTTCATTGGAAAAATACAATTTATGCCTGCAAATTTACTAGAAAACAAGTATTTATGAAGTATACTACATATCATCCAACTTAGATTTCATGATTAAAAAAATTCATCAAAAGGGCAATAAGAGGCCACAACCTTAGAAAATGAAGCTGAAGTTGCATTTAACTGAAAGAAAATAAAATAAATAGATTTATTTACCTAGGCCAAGCTTGAATTTAAAAGGAGTCCCCCTATCACGGCTGGAATCAAACTTGGTTCCATCAAGCAAAGTTCCAGTATAATGCACTGCAATAAATCAAAACCAACAAACCCATCAACTCAAAATGACCCAGAAAAAATGAACAAAAGAATGAACAAATCATTGAAGAAGGAGAAGAAGACCCATTACCTTCAACTTCATCACCATTGGAGGGAGTTTCCCATCCTTCGCCTTCCTTAACCAGCTTCTTCTTCAAACCATTTTTCCCAATCTCTTTCTCGTCACCAACTTTGAGGATCGGGCTAACTGGGTCTTCCTCTGGAATGTCCATCTCGTCTTCTTTCATGTCGCTTGCTGTTGGGAACTCAAAGTCGTCTTCCATTAAGGTTTTAGCGAGAGAGGAAATTTTGAGATTTTGAGGATTTCTGAGAAGACAACACTGGCAAATGCTTGAAGATCGATTGATACAAAGCGATTTGGGTGTATGGGAATTTAAAGCGGACTTTGAGACTCTAGAGAGTTCCAAAAAGCTAACAGACTAAAGATAGTTCCAGAATTCTCCGTCCTTTCATAAGAAAATGAGCGTTTGCCATTGTGTTTGAGATCTTCGGATTTCCTATTTTGAGCATTTCTTTTTCTTTTCCCCCTTACAGGTGACTTCACGGGTCAGATTACCCGTCTTTGATTTGGGCTTGGCCTTAACATGGAATTTAAGATCCTCAAGATATTATTATATTTTATTAAAATTTACTTTTAAATTTTTAAAATTTTAATAAAATAAAAAAATAAAACAAATTACTATGTCAAGCTTGGACCGGAACCTAAATTGTTCAAGTTTGGTTCGACTAAACTCATAAACACCACTAATTAAGACTAAATAATAAAAAATAATAGTAAAAATAAAATCACATCATTAAATATTTAAAGATAGATCATTGGATTGGATTGAAACAAAATCAAACTTAAAAATCCATGTTCAGAAGGCCCATGGGTCTGCCGGATCTTGTGGACACTGGACAGGTCTAGGCACTGCCAAATCTAGAATCTAGCCAATAATTGGATCCAGAGTAGCGTTTTACTTTGTTTAGAACAGTTAATTATCTTAGTATAAGCATAATAATTATTTTTGGTAAGCTAGCCGAATCTTATTATTGTTATTGTTATTATATTTACATTTATATACATATTTTGATTATTAATTTTGATTTTATCATTATAATACTTAATTTTATTATTATTATTATTTTTTATTTTATTAAAATTAATTTATTTATTCATCTAAATAAAATTAGTGAAATTTTTTATTTGGTTATTTGAGTTCTTAAGTTATATTTATATTAATAATTTAATTAAATCGAATTGTATCAAAGATGATTCAAACTAATTTTTCATTTAAATCTCATTTTAAATTATAATATTATGTTTAATTTTAATTAAATGTAGATTTGTAGATATATTTAAATGAAAAAAAAAGGAACAAAATATATTAAACTTAAACAAAATTTTCCCAACCATTCAATAACAATGGTTACAATAAATGGAACTTTTTTTTTATGAATCATTTTGTAACTTCATTGATGCTATGTTAGATAGTTTATTTTTGCTTAAATAAACAGGATTTTTTAAAGAATATCTCAAATTTTGTTTGACTTAATTATATTTTGAAAAATAAATATCTTCACATTTTAATGCATTTAAAATTTTATTTTCAAAAGATACAAATTCTCATGCATTTAAAATTTTGCTTACAAATTTTTCTTTTTTAATTCTTCTTAAGTCTTAGCTTCTTTCTTACAAAAAAAAAAAAATTGCTTCAAAGTATTTAAAAGGATTGTTTATTTATTTATTTTTTAAAATTGTACATTGAATATTGAAGCACAAATTCAGATGTTTTTTTTTTCTTTTGGGTACTAAAATTAATTAAAAAAAAAATCCTAATGCGTCGGCACAATAATGGAAATGGAAAGCGCACAACGTCCCGTAATTACAGATCATCTCCTTTAAATACCACTTTTTAGCTCAAGCCCAAATCTCACATTTCTTTTCAAGAACAACTACTACTCCGTTCTCTCTTTGTTTCTCGGTGACCCCTTTCTCTCCGGATTCTCGTGGGGGTCGCCCAAAATCAGAAAAAAAAAAAGGAAAAAAAACCCAAAAAAGAAAAAAAAACCAAAATTTTCATTCAATTCCTAAATTACTAATCAAATATAATCCAAAAAACCTAAAAAAGTGAAGAATTGTTTTCAATTTTTCAAATAATTTTCAACCATGTCGGAAATGGCTAACACGGATCCCGAAGGGATAGACGCAGTACGGATGACGTGGAACGTTTGGCCACGCACCAAAGTCGAAGCGAGTAAGTGTGTGATTCCGTTAGCCGCATCCATTGCTCCGATCCGTTCACACCCGGATATTCCGACCCTACCTTACGCTCCTCTACGATGCAAGACCTGTTCCGCCGCTCTCAACGCCTTTGCCCGCGTTGACTTCACCGCCAAGATCTGGATCTGCCCGTTCTGTTACCAGCGCAACCATTTTCCGCCTCACTATGCCATGATCTCCGAAACGAACCTCCCCGGCGAACTCTACCCGCAATTCACCACCGTGCAATACACACTCCAACCGAATCCCGATCCAAACAACCCTTCCAATGCTCCTCAATTGCCACCAGTGTTTGTGTTCGTGTTGGATACGTGCATGATCGAGGAAGAGCTTGGGTTTGTTAAATCGGCGATGAAGCAGGCTCTTGGATTGTTGCCAGAACACGCGCTTGTCGGGTTCGTTTCGTTTGGGACTCAGGCTCATGTCCATGAATTGGGGTTCTCGGATATGTCGAAGGTCTATGTTTTCAGGGGTAGTAAGGAGATTTCCAAGGAGCAGGTGTTGGAGCAGTTAGGCCTTGGTGCTGTTGGGCGGCGGCCAACCGCTGGGTATCCGAAAGGCCTGCAAAATGGGTACACAAATACGGGCATTAACCGCTTTCTGTTGCCTGCTTCTGATTGCGAATACACGCTCGATTCGGTGCGTTTTGATTTGTTTGTGGTGGGAATTCATTTTAAGATATATATATTTTTTAATTTAAGTGGTTGATTGATTTTAACGTAGCTGTTGGATGAGTTGCAAACGGATCAATGGCCTGTACAAGCAGGGCACAGGGCATGCAGGTGCACCGGAGTGGCCTTAAGTGTTGCAGCAGGATTGCTTGGGGCGTGCTTGCCTGGAACTGGTGCTAGGATTATTGCACTGGTTGGTGGTCCATGTACTGAAGGACCGGGCACGGTAATGCTATTAAATTCTTTGTTTAGCTTTCTGAAATTTTACTTATTCCATGGTTAAATGATTCAACAACAACTAAGTCTGATATCACATAATTCTGGGATTGGCTGTATGAAATGCCAAAAAAGAATAATGTTGGTGGTCCACGGTTAAATGATACAAACCAAATTTATATAGCTGATAGTAAGGCATTTACCATTTGTTTTCTATTTAATTATAAGGTAGTTTATATATGTTACAAATCAATAATGTCATGGTTGATATGGGTATGGTTTGTTGTAATTAGAATGACCTTTCTTTCGCTGCAATCCAAAAAGTTCTATTCGCAGGAATATATTGGTGCATTTTCCTTTTCTTTATGGTTATAACTATTTTTTTTTTTTTTAAATAATTAGAAGGTCCTGTCCCATGTTTCTCTGGGGATGCTATTTGATGAATGCGCAGGCTATCCAAACAAAAGCAAAAATGGCTTTATAGTCTGAGCGCAACAACTGGAGCCCATTGTAATATGAAACAGGGCCATGTTTGGAGGCCCGTTTTTGTTTGATTTGGCCAACTTTCATGTCACCTTTATAGTTTCATATAGCTCATCCCCTTAATGTTTACTGTTTCTTTGTGCAAGATGAGTGTCGTTCTTAAGTACCCTGTACTTTTAGGAATAATCTGTACTCAACAATGATTTAATTGAGAAAAGGGAGATTAAGTAAATAATCTTAATTTGAGAATTGCTTCTTTTTTAATTTTTATTAACATATTTGGTTGTCATCGAGATGATACTGATTATATGATTTTTGCAGATTGTTTCAAAAGACTTGTCAGAACCTGTACGTTCCCATAAAGATCTTGATAAGGATGCTGCACCTTATTTTAAGAAAGCAGTTAAATTTTATGATAGTCTTGCAAAACAGCTGGTCAGCCAGGGTCATGTACTAGACCTTTTTGCATCTGCACTTGATCAGGTCTGTCTTGGCCACCTTTTAGGTTCTCTAATTATATTTAAACTCCTTTTTTGTTCATAAATCAGTCTCTATGCCAGATCTACGTTGATTGCTTCAATATGCTTAAGTTAGGAGTTATATCTCTAATGTGTCTGCTTCCTTCTTCTGTCCAAACTGTTAGAAGTTGTATCACTTCTTTTTAAAAAGGATGGCGACAAAATCTGTAGTTCTTTTTTGTTTATAAATCAGTCTTCATGCAAAACTAAGGCTTGCTTTTTGCATGCTTCTTTTTATTGGTAGCTTGTAATGTAAATGTTTAATGTTGTAAAAACTGTGGATGCTAATAGTTATTCTGTCTACCGTGGGTGCAAATCATTTATTTTAAGTGAATGCTAATAACTTCAGACATTAACAATATTCATAATGTAATGGGGTTTTGTGTGTTCTCAGGTTGGGGTTTCTGAAATGAAAGTTGCAGTAGAAAGAACAGGTGGCCTTGTTGTTCTAGCTGAAAGTTTTGGTCATTCTGTATTTAAAGACTCTTTCAAGCGTGTGTTCGAGGATGGAGAACAGTCTCTTGGCCTTTGTTTTAAGTTAGTTCTTGTTACCACACCAAAGCTGCTCATTCCTTTTCAACTTTTTAACTTACTTTTCTCTTCTCTAATCCATGGTTGTTGATAAATAACTATATAGTTGCATTCTTAAGTGGCCAATTTACATTTATGTTTGAGTTCTTGTTGTCCTTGTGTTATTTGTTTGAGTTCTAGATGTTCCAACTACCCACTTCACCTTTAACTTAGTTGTGATACCGTCCTGGACTAGGTGATGCTGCTGTTAGGAAAGTAAATTTTTGACCTAAAAGCTTGCTGACCTTGTTATTCTTCAGGAAGCGAAGCACAAATTTATCAAATTGCACAAAGTAGCATTTGTGAAAATGATTAAACACTGTTACACTCGTATTCTGTGTTGGCATTACTCTATTTTTTTTTTTTGGCCAATTGGCATTACTCTATTGGCTTCATAGGTTTTTCTAAATTTTGCAAATGTAGTTGCTTGCATCATTGAAAGTAGTGTAAGTATTACCATGTGGCGGTGAGCGTGTTATCGTTCATTTCTGTTAAATTCCTGATTTTATTTATTGCTGATTGTGATAAATGAACTCTCTGCATCAAATGGGTGCCCATGATATTAATTTATTTGGTCCTGCTTTAGCTTAAGTTTTTGTATCTGTGTGTGTTATCACTACTTATGAATCGTTATGGCATGGTTTGGAGCACCCAGGAATATCAACTATTTGAGCTATAGTATAAATTTGAAACTCATTATAAGCTCCTTGTTTTTTTCCTTCTAGTGGCATGCTTGAGATCAACTGTTCAAAAGACATCAAAATTCAGGGGGTCATTGGACCTTGCACATCTTTAGAGAAGGTTGGGCCATTTAACAATTTCATAACATTTCGCACTTTCTCTCGAAACAGACACAAAGTCTAAACAGTAGACTGAATTTACTTCTATTTATGGGGATTTGATCTGATTACTATGAGTGTTGCAGAAAGGACCTAATGTCGCTGACACCATCATTGGGGAGGGGAACACTACAGCATGGAAGATGTGTGGCCTTGACAAGAGTACGTGTTTGACGGTTTTATTTGATCTTACATCAACTGAGCGATCAAATGTTCCAGGAACCGCAAATCCACAGCTCTATTTGCAGTTTCTTACAAGGTCTGTTGCCTGAACTACTCAAAAGGGTTCTCTTTATTTTCCTTAGAATTAAATATGTTTGATTGTTTCTTTTTTACTTTGTTGGTTGAGTAATTTCATTTTGTTGGTTTAGTAATTTCATTGTCATGTTTATCTAATTGCAGTTATCAAGACCCTGAAGGTAAAACAATGCTTCGAGTTACGACTGTGACAAGACGATGGGTAGACAGTGCTGTTAGTGCAGAGGTTAGTTTAGATTCTCTCATTTTTGTACTTTTGGTTGTTAAAGCTGTCTAAATAACAGGTAAGTGTAAAATTTTCATTTCTGCCATTTCATCCCATTTTGTGTTTTGTTAGATATGTCCTGTTTGGTCATATTGAAAGGGGCTTTTTTTATGTGTGTGTGTGGGTGGGCGGGGGGTAGGGAATGTTGAATTTGGACATTGGTAGGTCAGCTGATGTGTATAAATATCACTGCCATTGTGTCTTGGTCTGGATACTGTAATAGTCATATATGATAATCATGTTTGTTGGAGAATTTGTTGGAAATAATTTATGCTAACTGTGAATAATATCTCCTTTCTAGGAATTAGTACAAAGTTTTGATCAAGAAACTGCGGCTGTTGTAATGGCAAGAATAGCTTCTCTGAAAATGGAGATAGAGGTAATTTAAAAAGTTTTCTATTCAATTGTCTACCATTTACCATATTTCTTGTTTGAACATATCCACTGTCAACCTATAATATATTTAGTTGATACCTGCTGCTTAGTTCATTATGCTATTGTTAACGAATCATTTCCACTCTTATTCTGTTTTCATGTTATAGAATATGGATAAGAACTTTCTCTCTTAACCCTGTACCCTAGTGTTTAGCAGTTCTCTCTACTTGCTTTCCTCCTAGACATGACCTTCCCTTCTTACTATATTTTCTGTATATTTTTTGTTGGCTCTTTGCAATCATAATAAGATGTTTATATGTTGCTTCTAATCACTTGTTTATTAATTGCTTAACCCTTTCCTAATTACCTTTTTTTTCTTTAATTTAGGAGGGGTTTGATGCTACACGGTGGTTAGATCGGAATCTCATACGACTTTGTTCCAGATTTGGCGACTATCGGAAGGATGATCCATCATCATTTACATTAAACTCTTGTTTTTCTTTGTTTCCTCAGTTTATGTTTAATCTGCGGCGGTCACAATTTGTACAGGTAACTGTTTCTTTTTTCTAATTTCCTGCCTTTCTTATAATATCTAATTGACCTACGCTTATATTTGGGCTTTCTTTCTGTCCTTTTCTGTGGCAGGTTTTTAACAACAGTCCAGATGAGACTGCCTATTTTCGCATGTTATTAAACAGGGAAAACATTACGAATGCTGCTGTTATGATTCAACCATCATTAATATCATATTCATTCAACTCACTGCCCCAACCAGCATTATTGGACGTGGCTTCCATTTCAGCTGATCGTATTCTCTTGCTGGATTCATATTTCAGTATTGTTGTTTTCCATGGTATGACAATAGCGCAGTGGCGCAACATGGGTTATCAGCATCAGCCTGAACATCAGGTATTCTCATTTTGTTCGTACTACCTTAATCTAGAGCTTAATGTAAAGATTTATTTAGAAACATTACATTCATAATGTGCAAAAGTGACTTTCAATAAACATGCCCGATGTTGGGCATCCCGTTTCATTAAGATAATAACTTTGATCACTTTGGGATCAACTGAAGCTGTAGTAGTACTGATTTTGGGGCATCCTGTTTCATTAAGATAATAACTTTGATCACTTTGGGATCAACTGAAGCTGTAGTAGTACTGATTTTGAGGTCTCTTTAAGCCTGAAAGAATGCTTTATTATTCTTATTTTGATTTTACTGATTCTTGTGAGAATTTTATCCTAAACTACTGACAGAAGTAAACCCTTGGTACCACCACCGTGCAGCTCTCAAAATGAAATATGATCTGCTACATCTCTGACTATGTAATTTAGAAGATTTTGATTTTTTTATTCTAAAATAAAGTATGCTTTCTAGGAGTCGTCTGGTGCATAGTTGTGCTTGTTGAAATGACTCCTGGCATCACATATTGAACCAGTTTATATGATTAATGAAGTGTTTTATGCATACTTTATAATGCCTCATTTTTTAGCTAAAGAATTGCTCATTTTATGTTTGTTTTATAGTTTTGTACTCTAAACTATAGGAGGGGATGCCAGTAAGATAGTGCTATTTCACTGGGCAGTGTGCTTTATATAGCCTGGTTTAATCTGTCTCCTTATTCTTCTAAAAGCCTTAGATTGACTTAAAAACTTCCATGATCATTTTTGTATTTGCTACTGACTTTCTACAACCTCATTTGGTAGCTTATAACCTATTATCTGGCTTTGAACTATTAATTTCTTCTACGAGATGTGCTTTTTTACTTTTCCCACTTCTGTTATTTGGAAGAGTTAAAATTTGTCTTGTAGAAGAACATGGGGGCCTTTTTCCTGGGATACGGTAATGGCATGTTTCTTTTGCAATCTCCTTTATATGTTGAGCTTCAAATTGCAATATTATATTAGATTGTTGGGAATTTGCTGGTTCTTCAATGAAGTTATAACACCACTTAAGTTCCAGTGTTTACTACCCAATTTCTATGTTTACGGTCTATTATTTTGTTGTCTAAAACTTGTTTGTTTTAACAGGCGTTTGCACAGCTTTTGCAAGCACCCCAGGCTGATTCCCAAATGATTATTCGGGAACGCTTCCCTGTCCCTAGATTGGTTGTATGTGATCAACATGGATCCCAGGTCGGTATATTTCATCAGCACTTTCTTTTTTATAGTTTTTGGAAATATAAAAATGTGTCCTAGATTTACCCTTGTGAATTATATCATTTTTACGTATTGTATATGCTATACGGAGTTTTGCTTCATACTGAATTATTCATAAAATTTCCAACACTATCTTTCAGAAAATTGAGTACACTTATTAAATGTGCTCAAATTGAGTACACTTTTAAAGACACCCTTTTTTTTTTTTAATAATTGTTAAACCTAGGGTGCAAACTGGTTTGCCTTTGCTTTGAACTCTTTGTGACAAATTCTCAGAAGATAAATATTAGTTAAGGTAGCAATCACAAATTTTTTATTGTTTCATCAATTTAGCTTGATTAATCAGCATTTCTGGTTCATAGTACCTTCCAGGGGTTTAGCTTTGATAAAATTTTTTCCCCGCTATGATATGATCACTATATTCTTCTGTTCATCTAGTTTTATTTTCATCTCTACCTTTCCACTTTAGTTTGATGTTGCATTTGGGTATCAGCAAATGTTTATCTTAATATTTCCTTATTCCATTATTCAAATATTTATTGTGAACTTGAACAGGTAAGCAGTAGATTAGGGAACTTACTAACTGTTTTAGTTCTTTTTTTTTGGCCTATGGAT
Organism: Durio zibethinus; assembly: GCF_002303985.1. The sequence continues at coordinate 4,590,210 of NW_019167904.1, forward strand.
TGTGTTCATAAGTTTGGAATATCATCATGTGAATTTATTCCTAAATGTTATCAAATAATGATTTTTAAAATCAAGGCTGTCTTGAGCTATCCTTGTCCCTTAGTATGAGTTTCACCTTTTTTACATAAACTTAAGAGGCACTTGGGGAAAATCATTTACGATTTAGCAGTATTATGTGGTTGCATGTTTTTCCTATGCACTGTTTTCTAGGAATATCAGTGTTCCATGTTGTGAAGCCCTCATTCACGATGTAATGGTTGTGGTCAGCCCTTAAGTTTAATGGGTTTGGCTGAATTGAACCTTGCCGAATTCCTCGAATGCATGAAAAAAAAAAAAAAGAGTTGTCATGGTTGTGGCTTTGCCTCTTTGGATCCATGAATGACCTTCTGACTTGGTCTGCTGAGCCAAAGTTTCTAATATTCGCAGTTGAATGCCCTCCTTCCGCATCCCCTTTTTTTTATACTTCCCATAGCCAATTCAGTATTTTACCTTAGAGGCTGAACTTGGTATTCGGTACCCTTAAATTGGTTTTTTTACCATTACCAAGGGGCTTATTTTGTTATCCTTGTGCAGGCAAGATTTTTATTGGCAAAGTTGAACCCATCAGCAACATACAATAATTCCACCGATATAGCTGCTGGATCAGATGTAATCTTCACGGATGATGTAAGCTTACAAGTCTTCTTTGAGCATCTTCAGAGGTTGGCTGTGCAATCTTGATTGTAGAAAATGGTTGAAAGACATGGGTTTTTAGGTATGGGAAATTCCCTCAGTGTGAGTTCTATATCCTGTCTTATGTCCTCTCTGTTCCATTCGGTTCTTTTCCTTTCTCTCCATCAATTTTACAAATGAGAGGTCGGGTATCCCCACAATATTTGAAAAGTAAGGATAGCACATATCATTTTCATTATTTTCGGGGGTGTCGGCGAGGGAGGGAGGGAGGGAGGTATTGGCTTTCCTTGAACAAAGAAGAGATGCAATGCAACAAAGAGGTTAGTTGAGTTTTTAGATTTACAGGGGGAAAGGAAGGTAGGATAAGAATGTATGTTTGAGGATCCCTGTTTCAGTAGCGGGGACAATTAGAGGAATATATTTTGATAGAATTTTTAAAAATTTTTTTTATCATCTTGTATTGAATCAGGTCACAGTGAATGTGTTTGTGTACTGAGTTTCAGTTCATGTATACTCGTTGGGGGGGTCAAGACTCCTATAGGTTGAGAAGTTAAATGAACATGGGTCATTTTGTTTTGTTCAAAATTCAAAGTATTCTAGTAATTTATTTGACTTGGTTTTATTTATTTATTTACTCGTGTGAGTTTGACATCCTCCGTTCCAAACTTCATTCTTCCCTTTTTCTTTCCTGGCTTGGTAAGCCAGAAGCTGATGGAATCAGGAATTTTGTTTGATCATGGTGCTTCTATTTTTATTTATTTTATTTTCCTTTAGTTCTTTTGCAAATTTTATGCAAGTTTTTATAGTTTATCATCATTTTATACCTGCTAATGGAAATGAACCTGCTTAAATAATGGCTTTCTTAACAGATTTGGTAATTTTAGATAGATCATGTTTCATATATTTTAAAAAAGATGATTTAAAATTTTAATAAAAACATTTTACAAAATTAATAAGAATTTAATAAAAATAAAAGATATGATTTAAAATTTTATTAAAAATTTTTAATAAAAATTCTATATGAATTAAAAAAAACTATTTTTGGTGATATTATAATTTTTGTGTAAAATAAATGTTTGATAATGAATTAAAGTACGAAATTGTGATTGTTAATGTAATATTTTTATGTTTTATCTTATATATTTGAATTGAAAGAATGTATAAAATTTGATAGACTGAAAAGAGAAGAAACAATGTTAGAAGGAGGAGCGAACAAACAATTAACAAGTAATTGGAAAGATAAGAAAAAAATAATTTGGAATATGAAAAACGAAGAAAAAGCCCCACTGCCGCTAAAATTCAAAACCATCTGCTTTCTCTACGAAAATGTTATTCGAAGATTCGCAAGAACCGGACGTCTCCTCTCTCGATCAAGAACAAGCTGTTATCCAATGCTCGCAAGGCCACCGGGCCACCCTCTCCCTCCCGACGCCACAGGGCCGCTCGATCTGACTCTTACGGGGTTACCATGTCAGTTTTCTTCTTTATGAGTACTAATGTTTTCAGGAAATTAATGGGTCTTTTACTTTTTTGTAGTTGATATACTGCTTAATTCCTGCAGTTAGAAAGTATGGTTCGAATCATGAAGGTTTACTTTTGGTGGTCATTGTTCCTTGATTTTGCATCATCTTCCAACCAAGCATTCATTGAGGCTTCCAAAAGCATAATTTTTAATGCTTCCTTGATCTCTACCATCAACAGTACAGTCCAGGTTGTCTCTTCAAAGAGGACCTGCTCTAATAGAGTATGATGAGGTAACAAGCTCTGGGGAAAGTCTGATCTTTTGGCTTTCGTTATACTACTTTTCTTTAAGATGGTAAGCACCTTCTTATAATGCTCCTGTATAAATCCATGATGTGAGAACTAACTTGTCTGTTAAAAGTTGTCAGCTTGGATGCTGTTCTACCAGAGGTTGTGGACTGTCAAAGTTTCCTCATATCACCAAATATGATACCACCAGTTTCTACAATCAACATTCACTGTCATGATTTGTGCAGGATGATACATTTCGGGTCTCCAATGGTCAAGCTTGTGGCTTCAACTTGCCTTCTGGAGTTTCTTTCAGGAATATCATAACAGAAAAAAAAGAAACATGAGGAGTTACAATTCTTCATGGGTTACCTAATGTCCATAATGACTGTATTAGAAGGTTGGGTGTTTAACTATGATATTATGGTGGCAATGAACTGTTGCCTCTGCTTATCTGTAATTTTAGGGTGAGAAGAGCTGGACATGCAGGAATCAGGAGTTGCGAAAAGTAACCTGTACAGACTAATTGTGGAGGAAATGGCTGTGTATGGCAGTTTGTAGACACTCCGATTTGTCCAAAGTGTTTATTTTTATTAATTAAAAAATGAAAAATTAAAACAATTAAAAAAAATGAAAAATTAAAACAATTAAAAAAAATGAAAAATTAAGTGGTTGGATTTGCTTAGGGTTTTTTTTTTTTTTTTGGGTTATTAAGGTTGTGATAAATTTAGAATTAGAGATTGAGTTTAAAGGGGATTGAAATCCCAATTGGTTTAAGGTTCTCGAATTTGAATCTTATAAATAAAGCCTTGGATACAAAAAAAAAACACAGAAACAAAAATTAAAAAATCACAAGTAGAAAACAATCAAAAAATTTTTCAAAGATTTTTGGGTTTAGGGGAAAAAAAAGAATTTTGCTAAAAAAATCTAAAAAATTTTCGGATTCTGACAAAAATTTCCAGTTTACAATGAATTTTTTGGTGCCAATTGAATTTTTTGGCCACTTTTTCGACATTAGTTGAGTTTTTCGACAATAATTTTTAAAATTCGATGAAGATTCGACGAAGTTTGAATTTTTCGACGACCGTCTGATGGTATTTTTCAGAATCCGATTGATATTCAACCGGAGATTCAACCGGGTTAAAAAGAAATGAGAGGAAATAAAGGGGAAAAGAGGGGTAGGTGAAATTTGAGGAAAAAGGTTGTGAGCTGCCTTTTATACAATGTGTCGTTTTCGCCTTAAGAAAATTTTAGGATCCGTGTGTTTTTATTCGGGTAATCCGACCTGAGTATAACTCGTTTCGTCAACCCCCGTCCCAACCTAGCCGAACCGAGCTCCTGAGTCGAGCGTCGAGCTGTTTTCTGTGTCTGAAGTCCGCGTCGAATTCCCAACCGAGCCGTTTCGTCTTTTTTTTTTGTATTTTTTAAATTTATTTTTATGTTTGTTTTTTTTCCTTTAGTATTTTTGCATAATTTAATTTAATAAAAATAAAAGTAAAAAAATATAAAATAAAATTTGAGAATAAATATTAATTATCCAATGATAGAATTTACAGAAATTTTAAATGATAAATTTCTATAAATTTTTTAGGTGAGAAATTTTTTTCTAAATTTGTCCCAAATTGTAGAATAATTTAGATAAAGTTTCAATAACAATAATTAATATTTATTTTCAAACAAAAAAATATAAAAAATAAAAAATAAAATTTTGGCTGAAAATATTTGATAATTATTTAAGGATAAGATTTTTAGAAATTTTAAATGGTAAATTTTTAAGAAATCTCTAGGTGAGAAATTTTCTTTAAATTTATCCAAAATAGTAAAATAATTTAAACGAAAATTTAAGAAAAATAATTGTCATATTATTTTCTTTTCGAAAAAAATAAATAAATTTTTTTTAAATAGGTCCAAATGGTGGATAATGCAAAAATTTTTTAAAAAATTTTTAATTTGACCCAAATGATGGAATAATTAAATATATTTTTGACAAAAAAAAGAATAATAACTAAACATTTTTTCGACAATGAAACCACTTCAAGAAAACAAATAGGATCTTTAAATACTCTTGAGGTGAGAGAATATTTTTGAGAATTCTACAAGATTGATAGAAGAATCTTAAGAATTATTTTCAATATTTCAATATAAAAATTTGAAACCATTAGAATCAAGATCCTATGATGAATTTAAAATAATATGGTAACATCCTTTAGATGGGCATATGAGGGTGCTATAACATTTCTCATGTGTAATCGAATTCTCGAATCTTATTTTGGTTAGTAAGGATGGACATGTGGGGATGCTATAACATTTCCCACATGCAATTGAATTCTCGAATTTTGTTGAATTCTCAAATTTTGTTTTGATTAGTAGATCGAATCTATTCTTTTAGGGACCCATAGTCATGCTTAGGAGCTTCTTAAGATGATAAATTCTTTAAGTGACCAATCACCTAGTTAAAAAAAATTGATGAAGACTCTATTTTATTAAATCTAATTATAAATTTACGTATCTATATATAATGATACAGTTCCATGCTTAGCATCAAAATCATTCATTAGTCATAACAACCAGCTGTTCATCTAACTCGTGCATCGATAAAACTTCAGAAAATACCCGGGTGGGTGAGAACCATGTTTGATGACCTTTCCGTATCTGGTATAATTGAAAATCTTAAAAGTGATGGATGTCAACCCTGAGATGGTGCTTTTATTTCGATCTCTCCTCAACTCTGGATTGTTGAAGGCAGAGCATATAGCCAGTCTTAATCATGTGCTCCAGGTAACATTAATTATTTTGCACTTTCTGTTCTCTTTTCTTTTGCTTATCACAATAGTTGGGTTCACTCCATGCTAGAATGAAAATGAAACAAAAGTATGTTTGTTGATAAATATAAACAACAATAATCATTATTGTCCAATAAATGGTTTCAAGTATATTTCTCTTGCTGGTCGAGAGTCGATGACCATATACTATAATCATGTTCTTTTTCATGTTGTAGGCATGCAGAAAACGCAAGTACACAACAGTAAAGAACGTATCACAGACAAGCATGTTCAGAAGATTGTCTCCCGGTCTGATGATCTGGGTGAAGTTTGTGAGTCTCATTCACTTGATCATGTCGCAGTCATCTTCAGACACCAATTCTGGGAACAAAAGATTGTTTGAAGAAATAGAAATGTTTTTCCACACTTCAACATTGGAAGGTAATAGCTGAACCTTAACATGGTTGACAGTCTTCATTTAATTTTTTTTTTTTTTTATTATCTGGACCTCTTTTCTTAGGTACTAATAGCTAACATATCTAAGTGCGTCGCCTGAAGAATAAGCACAGCTATAGCAGAAAAGTTAAGGAGAAATACCAAAAAGAAACATCCTTGCTGAATTTCATCAAACATAAGACCTAATAATCACCTGTGAACTCACCATTAGAACACTACCAGTTCCAGGATATCCAGATTTGGCATCTGGTTGCTCCTTGTGAAAACAGAAAGTAAAATTGTGCAGAACTGTTTTCTCATAATCTAGTGGTTTGTATCTACGAATGTACGTCAGGAATTTACTAAATGTTGCTCATCTGTTCAATGCCATTATAATGCCAGTGCCTACTGTTCCAACATTTTGACCAGCTGTGCTTCTACCACAACTGCTTAGTAAATCTAGTAATGGAATTTAAGCGCCACTGTTTAGATTTGCATGTGCTGTTTATAGGCAGAAAAACAAAAAGAACTTTACTTGAATTTATGGTTTACTATCTATGTGCATTGGGTGCATGAAAGATGAACAATTGCCAGAGCATGTCAATTGCGTAACATGAAACTGGAACAAGAATTACTAACTGCATGGCTAAAGCAAGATGTAATTTATTAGAAAATTTTAAGACAAGCAATGAAAGAAAACACTGAAGGACATAGTAAAAGAAATAAAAGCATACCTAAAATACCAATAATGACAATGAAGATCAATTCTACTTATGCAAACTATTTTCTCTACATAAAGTGATAGATGTGATCAAGGGGACTGAATCAGATTTGTTCATTGTGAACACAGCAAGGTTTACTTTTACTTAAGATAGGAAAAATAGTGAGCATTGTAGAAACAAATAGATTCTGTCCCAGGAAGGATTCACCTTAGGTTTGGTGATTCATTGATGTCACTAATCATTGTCCACAATTCTTGCTAGTAATGAAAGGGTTTATCGGTTTTCGTTGTAAAAGTGTGATGCTTCTGCAGCGAGGTATAACAACTATCGCCTTTCAGGTTAGCTTATCCAGACTTCGTTGGACAGTTTTGCACTATGCTACTTTGCTTTGTGTTTAATTACTAAATCAGTAAGGACGTGACGTGTCCATCTTTTCTCTTCCCTGGCTGTAAGTTCTAGGGCACCTCTTCGCAATTTCTAAGAAAATGCCCCTTTCCAAATGCAGTAAGAACCACAGGATCAGTGTTCATCTCTATGGCTCTGTAAAGAAGCCCCATCCTTCTCCAAGTCTCTAAAACTTCAGCCCCATCAAATCCAATCTTGATAGCATCAAATAAAATCCCAATAGTGACTATGTCAGGTCTTCCTCGATGGCTTGGTACTTGAGAAAGTAAAATTCTGAAATGCTTGAAAATTTTCATCTTCATATAGCTAGCAAGATAATATTTGCGATTGTTCCATTCCATGAAGCTTTTGCTTCACCCATCTCCTGAATAACAGAATTCATCCATTTTCAGCTCGAAAGACAAGCATGTGAAAGGAGGCGCTAACACCAAACAAGATCATTTCTACCAGTTCTTGAAGAAAGATCAATACCCAGATCATCTAATCTTGAAAACATGTAGTTCCTCAGCTAAACACTGGCTTATTTCCTAACTGTATCCTCCTTTAAAGTAGTCAAGTTCACAACCTTTCTATAGACCTCCATCTTATTGAGAATCCCAAAGTTTGCATAATCCTCAAGCATTGCAACTAAAGAAGAAGACTCCAAATTCATCTGTTTCGAGAGCACGTTTTGATAAACTCGTTCCATTTTTTGGAGCTATCCCCCACGCTACGAAAACGCACGGTAAGCTAGTTATAGGTAAAATGGTCAGGTGGGCACCAATCCAATTCCATTGTCTTCAAGCATGTACCTATTTAATCATAAATATTTATAGTTTCCATATGCTTTAATTAGCCCATCATGTGTCTGTTTCCGGTGCCAAACCAATTTCTTTCATCTCACTGAGAAAAACCAAAGCTTCATCAAACTTTGCATTCCCAGCATAAGAATGGATTATTGAATTGAAAATCTCTAAAGAAGGTTGAAGACCATAATCCTCCATTTCTCTTAATGCCTCGACTGCTTCATCCATCATTCCCCACTTCAGCTAACAAAACTATAATCTTTTCATAGTTCAAACAAAGATTTAAATAGTGATCGCGATCACGTTTTCGATCGTATTACATTTATTGTGTTTTCAACTATAACGGAGATCGTTGGTGTCACTGCGATTATCACGGTCGTGAATTTTTTTTTTTACATAATTTATAATAAAATATAATAATTATAATTATAGTTATAAAAACTCTTATTCAATAATTTTAAAAATAGTTTATGACACTCTATGTTTTTTATTTTTTAAAAAAATTATTCATAATTTTATTTAGATTATAAAAAACATTCATAAAATTTTCAAACATATATATTTTATTTTTTAGCTTTTAATCTTAGTAAAAATAATAGATCATAAAATGCTAAATTTATTAAATAATTTAATCTTTTTGATACACTAATTAATAAATTTTTTTATCACAAGTAACTTTTAAAAATTATATAATAAATACAATCTTCAATAATTACACAAAAAAACAAGAATTAATCTAATATCAAAAGAATTGAGAACAATATAAATATTAAAACAACAAAAAAATTAAAATTCAAATATAAAATTATAAATTAATTATAACATAATCAAAATATAATATTTAATTTTAATTATTTTCATTTAACTTATACAAAAAAATTTATCAAAAATTTTTATCTAAAATCTCTATATATATTATATTAAATTATTAATATTATTTTAATTATAAATTTTCAAAATCTCTATCTAAAACAATTTTAAAAATTAATTATAAAATTAAATAAAAAATTCAACCCCCCCACCCCACCCAATCCCTCCCCAAGTGCCAAATGTCCCTCAATTTGTTTGATTCAAGGAGAATCATCTAGAAGCGCAGCTTGCTCTTTTCTATTCATCTTTTTCCTCGTCCAAAGGCTTTTCAGAGTTTTCTTCTTCTATTATTTTTTTTTTATCTCTCATTTTTTTTATCCCTTCATCATTATACTTACGAAATACCTTAATCGCATTTTGTCTAATAATAATAATAGATGATGGCGTTATCATAATTTATGATTGTTATTTCGCTTTTAAACAGTTATTTGAGTCCTTTCAAAGGGTTTATTGAATTTCAAAGAAGAAAAAGAATAATGGAATCTGGAAACTAGAAAAGATCCCATGTTCTGCTGTCTTCACTGTATTTTCCCGCGCATTTTCAAACCCAAAGTTTTCCATCCCTTTTCTCAGAGACCAAACAAAGTGTCATTTCATTCAGTTCAAACAAAGCATCATACTAAATCATTACATCCTTATAACCTCAACAGCCACATTTAGTAAAAATTTGAACTTTAAGTATCAGAAAAACAAAGAAAGAGCAAAAGAAACAGTCACCTGGAGGATTTCATTGAATCTGGAGGCATGTCTGAGAAATCTAATGACAGCCCAGAAGTTGTCTTTGGTCCAATCTCCATCATCTCGAAGTATTTGCGAAGGGCAAGAGTCCTCCTCCAGCTTTTCAAGTAAGGCCTTGAGCACTGACCCATAAAAGATTAACGATTGATCAACGTGACATTGCATTACATTACATTATTGATAGAGTATTACAATTTTAAAATATAAAATTCAGATATTAAAAAAAAATTTACTCATTTAGATCATTTAATTTTTAAAATTTTTTATTTTGATCACTTGACTTTAAAAACCTTATATTTAATCATCGACCCTGATAAAATTTTTTAAAGTGAAAAGTATTACAATAAAAATAAATTAAAAACAAAGACCAAATAGCCAAAAAACAAAAGTATCAATCATACAGTATCATCATAAACATTCAACTCAGCATGCCACAAATCCTAACGAACAAACTCTCAAACTTTTCTTGCAACATAATCTGTTGAAATATATATATTTTTCCTACATTGGTTACTCCATAGACCTTTTGTTTCACCCATCAAGGCAAAAATGGAGGGATGCGCTGTTCATATCTGAAGAAATTTTCTGGATCAATCATTGTCTACACGTGTCAACCTGTTAAAGTTATTCTTGAAATATTTATAACCCCAAATACTTGCTTTAGAATAACTTGTCTTGCCTTGGTTATTACTTTCAATGTCAAGATCTCTGTATTTAATATATGCCTGTCGAGGAGATTTCTAAACAAATGGAGTCATATAACTATAAAGTTTTCGAACCCAATTTATATACCTTTGAGATTTTATGTTGTCTTCTTTCCGCCAACCCACGTTATATTGGATCTTATACAAGTTGCCACCTCTATGAGGAAATGGAGTTGCAGACTCTGAAATCTCATCCATTTTCCCTCCATATGGAATAAACAAATGACAGCTGATCTTGCCTCTTCCTCAAGAAGTTTTGACCATATGCCTTCAAATGCAGTTTCAGGAATTGGTTCTTTCACGTAGTCAGACTTTATTTTGAAATATGGACTGGTAAAAGTAGTCTGGTAATTTCTGTCGAGTAAAACTTCCAGTGATTCATTTTGGAGTTGGCCGAAGTAAAGAACAGATTCAATCCAACTCAGTTCGATGCAATCTTCTTTCACCAGCCCCAGCTCAGGAAATCTTTCTTGCATCAGTGAGATGAGCTCATCAATGCCACCAAGAAACAAGGAAACAAAGGTAGCTAGAATCGTCTTCTTCCCATCTTGACTTGAATTCAGCCTTGTTAGAGAAACAGCTGAGAAAATATCATCCAGAAAGTTGGGTGCAACGTATTGCCATTGATGAACAAGTTTGGTTGCATTTTGTTCTAATGTCTTGCCAATGGTGAATACAGTCACAGTTTCAGGAACTGGAACCAACTTTACTTTCCATGCCAGGACAATTCCAAAACTTCCACCACCTCCTCCTCGAATGGCCCAAAACAGATCTTCTCCCATGGACTTTCTGTCAAGAATTCTCCCATTGACATCAATGAATTGAGCATCGATTGTGTTATCTGCAGCAAGACCGTATTTTCGAAACAATGGTCCCCAACCTCCTCCACTGAAATACCCACCAATTCCCACAATATGGCAAGCGCCGGCTGGGAATGTAAGAGTTCTACTTTTTTCAGCAATTTTGTAGTATAGTTCACCGAGAATTGCACCAGATTGAACCCATGCAACTTTATTTTCAACATCAACATCAACTAATCGAAAATTAACTAAAACAACAATGACTAATGGAACTTTGGAGACATAAGACAGACCTTCATAATCATGACCACCACTCCGAATTCTAATCTGCAGCCCATGTTTTCTTGAACAACGAATTGTTGCTTGAATATGAGAAGCATGCAATGGCGTTAGAATGACCAAAGGTTTAGGGGTAGTTGGTGTGGAGAATCTATGATTCTCACTGGCAGACTCCAAAATATATGAATGTCGTAATTGTTTTGAGACCGCCAGACGTAAATGAGTTTTAAAATCAAAATAAATTAGGCGAGTCTCCACTAATCTTTGTTAGGATGCGATTGATCACCCAAAAGTTTATCTTTTTAATAAAATTATAAAAGCGAGTTTAAAGTTTATCAAAAAGATAAATTTCGATCTACGAAAAATCAGGTTAGGTCCGAGAGTCGATTACGTGTGGAAAATGATTAGCATCCTCACAACGCCCATAAATTGGTACCATTTAATTACGTGCTATTTTTGGTGTTGGATAAAAATGATTTCAATTTGAATTTTAATACTAATTCCCTTCATTTGAAAAAATTAAAATTTTGCTAAAGCTCTTTATTTAAGAATATTGAGAAAATCTTAAAGTTAAATAATTATTTTAAAATTCTCCAACATTTAGACAGAATTTTAAAATAACTCTTTTCGCTTAAGATTTAACACGATAATCCTTAAAATGAAATAACAATCTTTATAAAAGATAATTGTTAGTGACTCTCCAACGTCTAGGCAGAGTACCAAGAATTATTTTCTTCGGATTGTTATTTCTATTTTATTTTATAATATCACAAATTTTTTTAAAAAATATATTATTTTTTTTATTATAAAATATTTTATCATCAAATAGTAAATAAAAATTTAAAAGAAAATAATGCAGACAATTATCGATGATAACGCGCTAATGTATGTATGCTAATGAATGTCATGTAAAATGAAATGCAATTTAAAAGTTGGATTATTAAGTATAATAAGACCACCCCGACTCTCCAACATCTAGGCAAAGCTTAGGTGCGACTGTTTATATTTAAGATCCCAATTTACTATTATACTTTTTATTTATTAATCTTATTATTAATGCGAATTAAGAATTCGTGTAAAAAAACTTAATGAAGTAAAGTTTCTTAAATACCCCATATCTAGGCGGCATTCGAAAATAGATTACTTCAAATGAGATTTTCACACGTGTCCTTAGGATTTTTAGAATATTTTGAGTAAAGGCTTGGATAGAGGTTTTAAAGGTTAGGGTTTCAAGATTTTAAAGCTTCGAATTTTAGGGTTTTGGATTTTAGGGGTTTGAATTTTGGGGTATGGATTTAAAGGTTGGGATTTTAGGGTTTTGGATTTTAGGGGTTTGGATTTAAGGGTTTAAAGGTTTTAGGGTTTCGGATTTAATAGGGTTTGGATTTAAAGGATTTTGGATTTTAGGGGTTTTAGAATCCTAGGGTTTTGGTTTTAAAAATTAAGGTTTCGTTTTTAAGAAAATACGAACATCTCTAAAAATCTCTAACATCTAGACGAATTTTCGGAGTAAGTTCGATTTTAGTGATTTTTGAAAATTAATCAATAATTTCTCATATATTTATTTTTTATGAAAATTGATTAATAATAATTCCCCAACATATAGGCGAAATTATTTTTAAGAATATGTTTTTATTCCCTCCAACATCTAGGCAAGGAAAGTAATAAAAATTATTATTAATATTTTTTTAAGCATTTTTAATATATATTTTTTAATATATATTTTACTTATTTTCATTTTTATTATTATTAAAATAATTAAATATTTATCATAACAAATTTAAACATTTATTATGCATAAATATAAAAACTTAAAATAATAAAAAAATAATATATAAAAAAATTAGAAAATTAAAAAAAAAATTTTTTACCTGAACCGGACCGGTCAACATTCCGATCAATGTTGGTCTGGATCGATCTGACCGGTTCAATGGTTCAATCGCGGTTTGCGCGATCCAGCGGTTCAGACCAGTTCAACCGATTCACTGGTGGTTTGTCTGAACCGGTTCAAGGCTAGCTAAAGCGGATCGTCGGGTCGGGTCACGGGTACACGCAGATTCTTCCTGGTCTGAAACGGCATCGTTTTGGGTTTTTTTTTTTTATATAAAGCCAAAGTTTTTTTTTAGCTCAATTTTCTCCTGCTTTTAAAAAAAAATTTCAGAGCTCTGGGGAGAGCTCGGGGATCCACTGGTGATCGACCGATGGTGTTATGTTGTCGCGTCGACCGCCGTCTGGGCCACTATCGGTGGTGGTCGTCGTGGTCAAAAAATTCTGAAATCCTCCATGAAGCTCTCTTCGAAGCGATCCTTTCATATTTGATCTCCTTTAACCGAAAATGCCCTGATCGTCATAGATCAGGGTTTAAAGTTTTTTGTTCTTGTTTTTTTTTAAAAAAAAAATTGAAGCTAATGATGATTTTTTTATTTTTGCAGGTAGTCGGCGGTGGGTTCCTCGCCGCTTAGGCGAGGACTGTGTAGCTTTGTTTTTGTTTCTTCGTTTGTGTGTTTGGGGACCGTTTGCTTTCTTTTAGGGACCGTTTGCTTTCTGTTTGGGTTAGAGGTAGCATTGTAGGGTGCGTGGGGTGAGAGGGTGTTTGATGTGGTTTTTTGGTAGTGGTTATTGGTTTGAGTGTAGGTGACGAGGGTTTTGGGCATTTGAGTTTGTGTTTGAGGATGTGTCCAAGATGAGAGGGTGTTTGAGGGTAGTGTGTCTAGTGGGGAAAAGCTAGGTGTCGGTGCCAAAGGGGTGTCCGAGAGAGAGTCTGAAAGAAAAGAGGCTAAGGGTTTTAAAGAGCTTCAAATAGGGGGATAGATGGTGGTTATAGGCGTGGTAGGGTGGTTGTCTGGTCTGGTGGCTGGACAGGGCAGCAGCAGCAGTGCGTACTAGCCCTCTGGTTTCTATCTCCTTTTATTATTATTGATTATATATTTTTTAAATATATTTTATTATTATTATTATTATTAAAATTATTAATATTAAACTGAAATAAAAACAGTAGACCCGGACAAAATCGATATCTACAACTGTCCCTCTTTGCACATTACTGAGAATTAAGAATAGGGCCAAGACAAAGACAACGATTTTGTCCGAAAGTAAATCATGAATTTTTTTTACAGGTCCAGTCAAGTGATCAAGAAAACGATCGAGACAACATTGAGAGTTGATAAAAAAAGAATCGATTAAGGCAACATCGAAAGTCAAATAATAAAGAAAGTGATCGGATGACACCGTGAGTCAAGGAATAACAAGATCAAGATTGAACTTGGATTGAATCACAAGTCAAAAAATGAGGAGACTAGGATTAAACCATGAGTCAAAAAAATATCGAGGATCAGGATTAAACTGCAAACCAAAGAATAAAGAGATCAAGATTAAATCATGAATTACAGAATAAAGAGATCGAGATTAAACTGTGAGTCAAAAAATGACGTTAACTTAGATCGAATCACAAGTCAGAAAATAAAGAGACCGGGATTAAACTATGAGTCAAAGGATAACAGCAATAGAGATTAAACTACGATTTTGACTTAAAGAGATCGGGATTAAACTGCGAATCGAAGAATGTTAACTTGGATTGAATCATAAGTAAGAAAATAAAAAGATCAGGATTAAACCACGAGTCAGAGGATAACAACAATTGAGATTAAACTACGACTTTGAATTAAAGAGATCGGGATTGAACCGTGAATTAGAGAATAAAAAGATCGGGATTAAACCGCGAGTGAAAAAAATAAAAACGACTGGGATTAAACCACGAGTTAAGAAAACTATAGAAATGATCAGGATTAAACCATAAGTCAAAGATTAAAGATGACTGGGACTAAACCGCAAGTTAGGAAATTAATGAAATGACCGAGATTAAACCACGAGCTAAAATTAAAGATGACTAGGACTGAACCGCAAGTCAGGAAACTATATAAAACTGAGCTGTGAGTTAAAAAATAGGAGATTAGGTACTCCATAGACCAACAATTTTGATTTTAGAGATTGTGCTAACATACCATCTTCAAGGCCATCATCTTTGTTTTGAAAAAAAAAATATTGATTCTTCTTGATGTCTCATAAAGAAACCTTTTATGTAACTTATTAAGAGGTATGTAATGCGTGTAATGATTGTGATGAATAAAAAGACAAAAATGCCGTCAACAAATTATATCATGCATTTCCATCAAATTAATTCGACTTTTGGTTCAATTCTTTTAAACTTTAACAGTCGCTTCCAGTAATCTCGTCCTTTTAAATCTTTCAATTTTCGACTAGAAATCTTTGTCTCATGACGGACCCATTTGGTTTTTAGTCGCTTTAAAATCTTTTTTTTTTAATTTTTATCCCTTTTTTCTTCTTTATTTTCAGTAATCAATCGATTTCATTTCATTTTTTCTGCCTCATATTACTATTTCTGTCATCCTCATATTGCATTCTCTTTTCGAGTGATGCATTGGTCTAATATGAACTTTACCAATCAATATCTTAATTTTAAATGACAAATGCAATGATTTCAGGTTCAAAGTTGGGTGTGCAATACTATCAGTAATAGGATATTTCGGGTTTAGAAAAATAAGCCTTTTGAGACATAAAGAACAGTTAACTCAAAAGTATTTCAAGAATCAAATATCAATTCTCTAAATAATGAACATTTAGACAACCTTGGCCTACTCAGATTAGGTCTTTTCTAAAAATTCGTTACATTTACGATCTTGTCACCTGTGATTTCATATGACCAATCATTGCCCCACATCTGTGACTAATGAGAACTTGCCCTTTAAAAGTCAACTCTTTTAATTTTGGTGACAATTCATCCATTCGGTGTCACTTTTTCGTTCTTTAAAAAACTTTTTTCGAGCTCTACCTTCATTCAAGCTGCCTTTTCAAGGTTTTCAACTCAAATGACCCCCTTTGATTCAAACCGCCTTTTTTCAAATTTTCAATCTGAATCACTTCTTTTATTTTTTGTATTTTTTATTATTTTGTTTTTTTAAGCAAACTATTTCTTGACAGTGTTCGAATTTACAGGATTTGACAATTCATCATCGTCTATTTCTACAAAGATCAGAGTCCCACCAAAAAGGCATTTTTTACCACATATGGATCTTCTCAATTAGGCGTCCATTTTCTTCTATTGTCATGATGATATGACAAAATCTTTTTCAAAACTAATTTACCCTCACGGAAGCATCGATGTTGTATCTTTTTGTCATGTGTTCGCATGATTCTTCTTTGATACATTTATCCATAACTGAGTGCTGAGAGCTTTTTCTCTTCAATAAGATTCAGTTGCTCGAAACGATCCTGAACTCATTCTGCCTCGTCCAATTTTATCTCCATCAACACTCTCAGAGAAGGAATTTTCACTTCAATCAGTAATACAGCTTTCATCTCATACACTAGTGAAAATGTGGTAGCCCCTATGAAAGTTTGGATTGATGTTCTATAGGCAAGCAAAGCAAAAGGTAACTTTTCATGCTAGTCCTTATATATGTTAGTCATTTTTTCCAACATTTTCTTGATGTTTTTATTTGCAGCTTCCATTGCATCATTCATTTTTTGGTGATATGGTGCTGAATGATGATGTTTGATCTTGAACTGTACACATAATTTTTTCATCATTTTATTGTTTAAATTGCTAGCATTATCTGAGATGATCCTTTTTGAGAGCCCATACCGGTATATTATCTCTCTTTTTATAAATCTATACACCACTGATTATGTAATACTAGCATACAAAGCTGTTTCTACCCATTTTGTAAAGTAATTGATTATCACAAAGATAAATCAATGCCCATTTGAAGCTTTTGGGGTTATGGGTCTAATCACATCAATTCTCCACATGGAGAAAGGTCATAGTGGTGCCAAGACGTGCAGCGAGTCTAGAGGAAAATGAATTTTATCTGCATAAATTTGGTATTTATGGTATTTTTTAGCATAATTGATGCAATCATTTTCCATTGTAGGCCAGCACTAACTAGCTCTCATGATTTGTTTGGCCATCATATACCCGTTAGCATGTGTTCCATAAATTCTTTCATGTACTTCTTCAAGTATCCTTCTCGCCTCCATAGCATCGACGCACTTTAGCAAAATCTAATCTCAATTTTTTTTATACAAGATTTCTCTATCAAGCGCAAAACCTACTGCTAATCTTCGAATAATCCTCTTATCATTTTTTGAAGCCTGCTCTGGGTAGTTTTGACACTTAATATATTGTATAACATTATAGTACCAAAGTTGTCGATCTACTTCTTTTTCACGTTTGAACATTGGGCTGGTAAAATTTTCATTTGTACTCTAATGGGTTGAATTCCCATACTATTATTTAACCTAAACATTACTGTCAAATTAGCCAAGGCATCAACAATCTAATTTTCTTTTCAGGGAACATGCTGAAATTAGATCTCTTTAAAATATTTCATTAAAGCCAGTTATGTGCTTTTGATATAACATTAATTTTGAGTCTTTGGTCTCCCATTCACCTTTTAGTTGATAAATTACTAAGGTTGAATCTCCATATACTTCTAGTGTTCCAATCTTCTTTTCAATGGTCATCTAGAATGTCATGACGCATCCTTCATATTCAGCAACATTGTTTGTGCAGTTGAAATCTAACCTTGTGGTACAGAGGTAGTAATTCTCTTCTGGTGATATTAGCATTACCCCAATGTCATGCCCCATTATATTGGATGCCTCGTCAAAAAACATTTTCCATACTTATCTTACAAGCCCTTTATCTTCATCCTGCAAGATTGCCATCAAATCTTCATCTGAAAACTCAAACTTCATAGGTTCATAATCTTTTGTAGTTCGATCGATAAGAAAATTAGTAATTGCACTCCCTTTTATGGATTTTTGTGTCACATACATAATATCATATTCTGATAGCATGACCTGTCATCTCGCTAGCTTACCTAATAAAGATGGTTTTTCAAAAATGTACTTGAGGAGATTCAATTTTGATATTAGCCACGTCATATGGTAGAGCTTGTATTGCCTAAGTTTACAAGTAGTCCAAGCCAGGGCACAACATATTTTTTCTATTTGAGGGCACTTGGCCTCGTACTCTATAAACTTTTTACTTAAATAGTATATAGCATGCTCTTTCTTGCTAGTTTCATCTCTTTGCCCCAATACACATTCCATTGATTTTTCTTGAATCGTTAGATATAAAATTAACGATGTTCCTGCAACTATTGAAACCAAAACTGATGGGCTCATCAAATGCTCTTAACATTTTCAAATGCATTTTGGCATTTTTCAGGTCCCGATTCACCAAGGATTATTTTTGTGATAGCAACTGAAGATTGGATCACATTTCGAGGTAGTTGGGATATGAAGCGAGAAATATAATTCAATCACCCAAAAAGCCTTTCTCACCTTTCTTTGCGTGTGTAATGCTGACAATTCTTGAATGGTTCAAATTTATCAGAGTCTCTTTCTATACATCTTCACTGACTATAATAAACCTTAAATTTTTAGATTAAAGCAAATTTGTATTTAGATGGATTCACTTGAGATGGTATCTCTGTAATCTTTCAAAAAGCTTTATGAGATTAACAACATAATCTTCCCCTTCTTGAGGTTTAGCTATCGTATCATCAATATATACCTCTATCTCCTTATGTATCATATCATGAAAGAAAGTGACCATCACCCTTTGATATGTGGCACCAGTATTTTTTAGCCCAAAAGACATAATTTTATAGCAAAACGTGCCCCACATTATCACAAATATAGTTTTTTCCATATCTTCACGAGCCATTTTGATATGATTGTAGCCAAAGAACCTATCTATGAATAAAAAAGTGGAGTGCTTAGTAGTGTTATCCACAAGGGTATCAATATGTGACAATGAAAAATTATCCTTTTAGCTAGCCCTATTTAAATCTTGATAGTCCACACACATTCTAACTTTTTCATCTTTCTTGAGAACTGAAACTATATTGACTATCCATTCAGGATACTTGGCTACTTCTAAGAAACCAGCATTAAATTATTTTTTTACTTCTTTTTTTATCTTCAGTAACATTTTCGACTTCATGCATCTCAATTTCTATTGTACTAGTCGACATTCTGATTTTAAAGGTAACTTATGCTCAACCACCTTTGTGCTAAGTTCTGGCATATCCTAGTAAGACTATGTAAATACATCCATGTACTCTTGTAACAGATTCACCAACTTTTGCTTCTTAATCGGTGATAGTGAAGTATCGATCCTAACTTCTTTCTTATTATCACCATCTCATAAATTTAATGGGTCGGTTGATTCTTGGTGGGGTTCTTTAATTTTTTTCTCTTATTCCATCCATTTCAACAGATCATAAAGGTAAATCATAGTCTTTTGAATCAACATCGTTATCAAGCTCGCTAGTATGAGTCAAATTTTCAAAATCAAACCTAGTGGTATTACCTTGGTCATCCATAATGTTCATTATTAGAACACCTAAAAATGGGTATAATCACAAAAAAATATATATTAATCTTGGCAAGGGCAAAGAGAATGGTAATGAAAGAAAAGAAAAATGAAAAAAAGAGAACATGATATAAGTGAAATGCATTGCATTCATTATTTTATTAAGACAATGAAAATAAGCCTATACACTTAACCTCCGCATGTTCTTAGGCAGAAGCAATTGAAATTTTTGAGTTAAAAGGTTTAAGGACAACAAAAATGGTACACCATTCTTCAAGTCTCCTAAAAAGGAAAAAAGATCTCTTCATCTTGCATGATTCCTTCATCTACTTCCACTTGAAATTACTAGTTCTCCTTGTTCAACTTTTGTCGACCTAGGATAAACATGCCCGACTGAATGAATGGTTTCATACAAATAAAGGAACACCATTTTTCTAATAATCAAATTTTACCCTTTGAGGCGTACCATTCTTTTTTCCTTCTTCTTCAGCATTAATTCCTTTTATCAGTAGTAGTAGGCTTATAGCCTAACCCCATCTTTTTTTATTTTCAATCAGCATGGTGCTCTTACGATTCCTTGTAGAGCTTTCTCTAAGCCCTGTCTGACTCACAAACTTTTACCAAGCAATCTGTTTGATCACCATATTCATAGCTTTTGATAATTAAGGGATCGGTATCCCTGACCCTTCTTTTATGTAAGTAACGTTTGCTACTTTCTAAAAAAACATTCGATCACTTCTTCTGCTGCCTCAACATAGAAAGTAGTTAAGGTCTTTGCTACTAATAAATCTTTCTCACCATTCACACAGACTTATTTTTCTTCCATGATGAATTTTACCTTCTGATGTAAAGATAAAGGTACACTCCGATCGTGTGAATCCAAAGTCTTTCAAGTAGACAACTATATACAGAAGTTATGTCCATTACTTGAAATATAAAGTTAAAAGTACAAGGATTGATTTGCAATG
This sequence comes from Durio zibethinus, assembly GCF_002303985.1. Next base: position 4,610,503 of record NW_019167904.1, read on the forward strand.
AGATCTCTATATCGTCAATTACCTCTCTTTGCGCATCATCAAATGCTCTTACAATCATACGACTATTTTGCATGTGAAAGAGATCTACTGGAAGCTTTGACAATATCATCAGAGGCATAACATTAATAGATGATCCATTGTCAATCAGTATTTTGGCCATAGTATGGGACTTGCATTTAACAGTAACATGTAAAGTCTTAACACTACCACGTCCTTTCAAAAGTATTTCATCATCATTAAAGACGATGAAATTCGAGGATATAATATTCCAACCATGTGATCTGCCTTCTCAATAGAAATGTTATGCTCGACATAAGCTTGGTTGAGCACTTTCAACAAAGCGTTTCTATTCGACTCAGAATTCAATAGTAGCAACAGTAAGAAATACGAGCTGATAGTTTATTTAGCTGGTCAATCACATTGTACTTACTGTGTTTAATGATATTTAAAAACTCATCAGCTTCTTTTTCTGACCCGATTGGGTTAACTTGCACTTTCGAGCTTACCATCGATTGAGAATCTTGGCTTTCCTTTGTTTCGTCTTCGCCTTCTTGATTTTCCCTTTCCTAGCTCTTTCTGACCATTTTAGAAGTATAAATTCGACACTTCGAGTATTTCCTCCCTATTCTCATTATGTTGACGTATTTTTCATACTTAGGTTATTGAGGTCATATCAGACCTCACATCACTACATCATAATCTTATCTCCATGGGACTGCTTTGTCGGTCTGATAAAAGAATGAACTAAAGACATAAATGGTCATTGGTGTCTTGGAAGAGGAAATGGTTTTCTTAGTTAAGGGTTCTAATTTCTCATCATAGTAGACAGAGAGAGGTTTGGAGATAACAGACTTGCCAGAACGCTCGTCACCCACTGCATTCACACTATTTCCATCACATTCATCATAGAATTTAATGATGGCCTCATCCATCAAGCTCTGTAATGTTCACTTAAAGACTTCATAACTTTAGATTGAATGTCCAATTGTTTCCCCATGGTATTTGTAAAAATGGTCAGGGTTTTCATGACTTCCATTGTCATCCAAAAATAATGGTTGAATCATACCCGTCTTATACAAATAATCATACACTCGTTCAAAATGAGTCTTTACTTCATCTGTGTATTTTTTGATCTTCACGTATTTTTCTTTACCCACCATATTGATTTTTCCTTTAGTGTGATCCGACAAAGGGTTTTCACTGACACTTAGCTTGAATTTGGTATCAAAAGATAAAAGCCCATCATTTATAAAACCTTGCACCTTGTGTTTAAGTGCTGTGTAATTTTCAGTAGAGTATCCTGTAACCCCATAATGATAATCACACTTGACGTTAGGGTCATACCAACTTGGGTACGATGGTTTTAATGATTTTACTTATGAAGGAACGATACGATGGCCTCTCACTAACTGAAGGTACAAATTGGTGTAAGACATGAGAATTGGGTCAAAATGAGATCTTTCCCGATTGTTATTATTTTATGAATTCTTTTGATTACTTTTTGGGTAGGTTGGCTGGGTAAATGGTTGAGTTGGAGGTGCAGAGGTGTATTTGGATGGTTGAGGGCTAAAGCTTGGTCTAGGCAGTGGTTGTTGGGGTGCCCGGTAATGGTATGATTGTTGAGAAATTTGGTTAGTGGCAGGGTAGTGGGGGGTATGGATTATATGGGATAAAAAGATGGTGCGAGGGATTTCTGTGAGTGACAACATGTGTCTTCTGCTCTTTCTTCTTTAAAGTTGCTATTTTTTTTTTGGACCCTTCAATTTTACCACTTTTGATAGCATTCTCTATCATCTCTCCTGAGATTACCATGTCAGAGAAGTTTTTCGTGGCATTCTCCACCAACCTGTCATAGTATGGGACTTTTAGTGTGTTGATAAATAACACAGTTATCTATTTTTTAGTCATTGGTGGTTGGACCTGAACTACTGTATCTCTCCACTGATATGCATATTCTTTGAAAGTTTTTGTTGATTTTTTCTTCATATTTTACAATGACAACCTATCTATGGCTATATCCAAGACATGCTTATACTGAGTAAGAAAAATTTTGGCTAAGTCTTTCCACGAGTGGATCTTGCTTCGATCTAACTGCACGTACCATTTTGTTACTGAACCAGTTAAACTATCTTGAAAACAGTGTATCAATAATTTGTCAATATGAGTATGACCCATCATCTTTCTATAAAACATGGTAATATGAATGGAAGAAAACTTTATTCCATCGTATTTCTTAAAATCTAAGGTCTTGAATTTTGGTGGGATAACCAAGTCAGGCACTAGGCTCAACTCATTGGCGTCAACAACCCCATAAATGTCATTACCTTCAACTGCTTTGAACCTCTCCTCAAATTGGTCATACTTCTTTCAAATTTTTAAATTTATAATAGGTTCTGACATTTTGTGAGATTTTTTTTATTCAACAGGATCATCAAGATTTGGTATCATGATGGGAGCAACTGGGATAGGTCTCGAGTTAGTATTCAAGTAGGTTAGTTGTTGACTTACAGAATGATTGACATAAGGGTATGGCTATGTACTTGGTGGCTATATGTGCATACCCCGAGAAACTTGAACCTGAACCTGAGATGGAATGAATCTCGAGAGGTATAATGGCTCTTCTATATTAACCTCATCTCCTGTCCTTGACGTGCTAGTGACTCTTTTTCCTTTCATTGAATCAAGTAACAGTTGTCTTAGTTCAACCATTTATGCTTCGATGCTTTGTTGTATTTCCATCACTCTTTCTTGTATCTTCTCCTGTGCCCTTTCAACCCTTTCAAATCTGGCTGTATTTTTTTCTTCCATGGCTCGAGTCTAAGAACAAGTATTATATCTATGGGAAATTGATTGATTTTGATTCTTCGACTTTGCTATCCTTGAACCTTAGTTTATTAACCATGAATTAGATCGCATGATATAATGTTGTTAATATTGTTGTTAGTATTTACATTTATCGAAATGCATTCATGAAATGAATGAAATGTAAATTAGGGTACTGTCTTGGATCAATTGAAACAAAAAGAAACTTTCATTAACCATGGGAGTCTTTATACATCATCTAATCATCCTTGTTTTTAAACCATAAAAAGATTTGATTTGAGCATATTACTGCCTAGCTTTATACAAAAAGTTTAATAATCTCTGACTATGGCTTTGGGTCGGTTCAATCCTTCGTTCCAGTGCTTCCACCTTCTCGATCATGTTGCTTGCCTTTCGAATAGTCTTGTAGATTTGAACAGTCAAATGTTTGATGTATTGCTGCCTCTCTAAATTTTTCGCTCTCCATATCTCTCGAGCATCCATGTCTATATTACAAGTGCGAGCTCAATAATCTTCTCTCTCTTGCCATTCAGCTAAAATCTTATCATGTGACTTTGATTGCTTGTCAATTGAAGCTTCAAGCTCATTACTTCATGCTCTAGAGCTTTTTTCTCACTTTACAAAATGAAGTTTCTATTATGTTCCTTATTTAGTTCGGCTTTTAGCTTTTCACTTTCTCTTTGGTGCCTTGCTACCTTTTCACAAGCTCCTGAAAGTTTTTTTTTTCATTCATGTTGTTCTTTGGTGAGTGCAGAGATCATTTCTTTGTTCTATTGAGCTCTATTCTTCCAATACTCCACCATATCTCGTAGTTCTTTCACATCCTTCTTGGATCTCTTAAAATACTACTGTCTAACCTTAATTTCTTATTTTTTTGAAGCAGATTTTACAGATCTTTTTTTAATACTTTTTATTCTTTGGTCAACTTTTATACTGCATCATCTCTCATCATTAAATCATATCTCAATTGGTTAACCTGATCTATCATAGCCATATTCTCTTTCTCTAACATTTTTCTTTTAATCTCAAATTCTCGTTGAACGATCTCAAAAGTTGATAATACCGATACTAAAATAAGAGTTGGTAACTTTTCTGAAACATCGACTGGTAGAGGCCTAATTTCGTTAACCCTTTTCATCCTTTAGTCACGGTAACCTTCTGTAACATTATTCACAAATCTAGCTAGGCTCATTCGATTGACCTGCTTTCATGCTTTGATGATTTCATGAACCCTTTTCACATAACCGAGTGTCGCATAATCAAACTCTAGTATACTGAGCCTATGAGTTATAAGGATGAACTGTCGTGAATCATATTATCTTTGAATCATAAGAGATGCATAACTCACTGCTTTTCATATTCTTAACAAAGGTACCCATGACTCATCTCCATAACTATATAAGATGGCCATCGAAAGCATCCATGATGCCTTCTATATTACATCATTGCTAGTGAGCTTTAGAAAGAATGCCAACCACTGACCTTTTGTCCAATCTTTCCTCTATTCTTTAGCAGTAAACTCTTGAATAGAGACGAAATGAACGGAGAATGGCCGAAATGATGTCTTTTTTTTTAAAAAAAAAGGTTCTGAGCCAAACAAAATGTAATTACGTACATCTTATAAATCGTCCTTCATTTTTCTTTCGATAAAAATTAAATGATCTAACAGTCTCTGTCAAAATAACTGGTGAAGGATTTATACCTTTATCTAATTGCTCAAAAAAATCAACCACTGATGCTTTTATATGTTTTAACACCTTAAAAAATATCATCAATCCATACACAGTCAAAGCAAACACATTCAACCCCTGATCAGTATCAATATACTTTTTTATGTACTCGAGTAAAAAAGTTAATAGAATGGTCTCAACCCTATTTTTTTTCTTCTTGTGCTTGTCTATCTCTTCAACCCCTACTTGTATGATTTTGACTAACTTCTTTCTATATCCGATAGTCTTATACTCTTTTCAATATATCTTATCTTGATTGGTAGACTCTATCCAAAATAAAAAAGAATATTCTTCAATTGTGAGGGCCAAATCTTCTTATTTGAATACAAAGCATCGATAAGATGGATCCCAGAATTATATTACGATTCTCATTAGCTGTTCATCAACCTTCACTAACATAAGCAGTGCCACATCCCCGTATTTCTTGAAAAAAGATTCATTTCTCTCTGTTTCTCATTGTTTCCAAATAGCTTTCAATTTTGATATATCAATCTGACTGAAATCCATATGCACTGATTGTGGCAGCATCGATATGTGACCATCTACTAAGCAATTTTTTTCTTTCCCTTGAGTACTTTTTGAATAGCTCTTGACCTCTAAGTAGCTCTTACACACGGATGACATCCTTTAGGTTTTTTGAAAGTTTTTCTTACTGAAGATTGGTCTAAAATAATACCCTTTAAAAATATGATACTATATGATGCTGCTAACACAATTGAAGACAATAAAAGAATTAACAATCAATAATTAAATAAACAAATAAATAAAAATGAGTATATGAATGAACAAGTATAAACATTGTCATAACAGAATACACTAAGTGTTTTATTTAGGTAATTTTCTCGTAAAAGGCACTATGCCTTTTCCTTAAAGTTGTGACCTTACGGCTCACCATATGCCGGTTAAGATTTAGTGTCTAAAGGTTTTAAACTATTCTCACATCATTATCATTATAGACTAATAACGCTTCCAGTTTTACCATTATCAGGCTACTAAGAAGAGTTTCAATCTGAGTGAAAATGTTCGGCTAGAATATGTGGAGGTTTATCATCACAGAGCGTACTCTTCATTTTCTCCTAAAAGAGATAGAGCCCGGGTCTAGAGCTCATGCATGAATGTGTAAAGTGTGTGTAAAATAATGTATTAATTGAAATACCATAAACACAAAATTAAAATAAAATAACAACTAACATATAATTTATCTTATTCATTAACATATATATTTTTGAAAAAAAAAGTAATGGAGATTAAATGAAATGTCAAATAAAACCAATTAAATCCAATAATTCTTAATAACGCATAATTAAACGTTTTGGCTTGACTCTAGAATTTGGTCCACAGTGGAGTCACCAAGTTGTCGTAATGATTTTGAGACCGCCAGACGTAAATGAGTTTTAAAATCAAAATAAATTAGGGGAGTCACCACCAATCTTTGTTAGGGTGTGATTGGCCACCTAAAAGTTTATCTTTTTAATAAAACTATAAAAACTAGTTTAAAGTTTATCAAAAAGATAAATTTTGATCTACAAAAAACCAGGTTGGGTTCGAGAGTCAATTACGTGTGGGGAAGGATTAGCACCCCCACAACGCCCATAAATTGATATCATTTAATTACGCATTATTTTCGATGTTGGATAAAAATGGTTTTAATTTGAATTTTAACACTAATTCCCTTTATTTGGAAAAATAAAATTTTGCTAAAGCTCCTTATTTAGGAATACTGAGAAAATCTCAAAGTTAAAGAATTATTTTAAAATTCTCCAACATCTAGGCAGAATTTTAAAATAACTCTTTTCGCTTAAGATTTAACACGATAATCTTTAAAATGAAATAACAATCTTTATAGAAGATAATTATTAGTGACTCTCCATTGTCTAAGCAGAGTACCAAAAATTATTTCCTTCAGACTATTATTTCTATTTTATTTTATAATATCATAAAATTTTTTTTAAAATGTATTATTCTTTTTTTATTATAAAATATTTTATCATCAAATAGTAAATAAAAATTAAAAAGAAAATAATGCAGACAATTATTGATGATAACGCGCTAACGTATGTATGCTAATGAATGTCATGTAAAATGAAATGCAATTTAAAAGTTGAATTCTTAAGTATAATGAGACCACACCGACTCTCTAATATCTAGAAAGAGCTTAGGTGCGACTGTTTATATTTAAGATCCCAATTTACTATTATAGTTTTTATTTATTAATCTTATTATTAATGTGAATTAAAAATTGGTGTAAAAAAAGTTTAACGAAATAAAGTTTCTTAAATACCGCATCATCTAGGTGGCATTCGGAAACATATTACTTCAAATGAGATTTTCACACGTGTCATTAAGATTTTCAGAATGTTTTGAGTAAAGGCTTAGGTAGAGGTTTTAAAGGTTAGGGTTTCAAGATTTTGAAGATTCGAATTTTATGGTTTTGGATTTTAGGGATTTTGAATTTTGGGGTCTGGATTTAAAGGTTGGGATTTTAGGGTTTTGAATTTTAGGGGTTTGAGATTTTAGGGGTTTGGATTTAAGGGTTTTAAGGTTTTAGATTTTAGAGGGTTTGAATTTAAGGGATTTTGGATTTTAGGGGTTTTAGAATCCTAAGGTTTTGTTTTAAAAATTGAAGTTTCGTTTTTAAGAAAATACGAACATCTCTAAAAATTTCCAACATCTGACGGATTTTCGGAGCAAGTTCAATTTTAGTGATTTTTGAAAATTAATCAATAATTTCTCATATATTTATTTTTTATGAAAATTAATTAATAATAATTCTCCAACATCTAGGCATAATTATTTTTAGGAATATGTTTTTATTCCCTTCAACATCTAGGGAGAGAAAGTAATAAAAATTATTATTATTATTATTATTATTATTATTTTAAGCATTTTTAATATATATTTTTTAATAATTATTTTACTTATTTCCATTATTATTATTATTAAAACAATTAAATATTTATCATAACAAATTTAAACATTTATCATGCATAAATATAAAAACTTAAAATAAAAAAATAATAGTATATAAAAAAAATTAAAAAATTAAAAAAATTTTTTTTATCAGAATCGGACCGGTCAACGGTCCGATCAACGTTGGTTTGGATCGATCTGACTGGTTCGACGGTTCAATTGCTGTTCGGATCGGTTTGATCAATTCACTGACGATTTGTTTAAAGCGGTTTAAGGCTGGCTGAAGCGGATCATCGGTTCGGGTCACGAGCACACGCGGATTGTTCTTGGTCCGAAACAGTGTCGTTTTGGGTTTTCTTTTTATATATAAAGGAAAAGTTTTTTTTTTAGCTCAATTTTCTCCTATTTCTAAAAAAAAAATTTCAGAGCTTTGGGGAGAGCTTGGGGGATCCACCGGTGACCGACTACCGGTGTTGTGCTACCGCGTTGGCCATCGTTTAGGCCACCGCTGGTGGTGGTCGTCGTGGTCGAAAAATTTTGAAATCCTTCAAGAAGCTCTCTTCGACGTGATCTTTTCATATCCGATCTCCTATTCGTCGAAAATGACTCTGATCGACGTAGATCGGGGTTCAAAGTTTTTTGTTCTTTTTTCTTTTAAAAAAAAATTGAAGCTGATGATGATTTTTTTATTTTTGCAGGTAGTCAACCCTGGATTCCTCGCCGTTTAGGCGAGGACTGTGTGGCTTTGTTTTTGTTTCTCTGTTTGTGTGTTTAGGAACCATTTGCTTTCTGTTTGGGTTAGAGGTAGCATTGTAGGGTGCGTGGGGTGAGAGGGTGTTTGATGTGGTTTTTTGGTAGTGGTTATTGGTTTGAGTGTAGGTGACGAGGGGTTTTGGGCATCTGAGTTTGTGTTTGAGGATGTGTCCAATATGAGAGGGTGTTTGAGAGCAGTGTGTCTGGTGGGGAAAAGCTAGGTGTCTGGTGCTAAAGGGATGTCTGAGAGAGAGTCTAAAGGGGAAGAGATTGGAGGTTTTAAAGAGCTTCAAATAGGAGGATAGATGGTGGTCGTAGGCGTGGTAGGGTGGCTTTCTGGTCTGGTGGCTGGACAGGGGGTTAGTCAGGGGCTAGACAGGGGCAACAATGACGTCATATCAACCCTCTGATTTTTATCTTTTTTTATTATTATTATATTTTTTAAAATATATATTATTATTTAACGTATTAATATTAAATTGAAATGAAATAATAAATTCAAATAAAATCGGTGTCTACAATGAATTAAAAGAATTATTTGGTGTGTGAATGACTTTAGAAATGGAAGGCGAGTTCATGGAAGGAAGAGAAGAAAGGCAATGAAGAAAATTTTCATGTGGATTTCCTAAAATTGGCCATTCTAATGAGAATAAAACGTTACAAAGAAATGGAAAGATTGAGAAATGAGAAGACTTCATTTTCGAAGCTTGATTTTGTGCCATGCATTTGAGTTTATTTGGAGTTCCATTATTTATAACGTGGCGACCAAGGATTACGTGGTACTAATTTAGAAGACGTGAAGTACTAGGATGATGTGAAAACTATCGAACACATTCAAATTACGTTTCTTTTAAATGTCTGTCTGGTCAAAGATACTCTGCTCACGAGATTTGTCCTTTGTACTCCAGTTAAAGAAAATTGACCAAAATGCTAAAAATATCTCTTGAATTATTTATTTTTTAAAATAAATTTTTATAGGTTTATTATATCTAAATAAAATTTTATTTTTTTAATTTATATTTAAATAAATTCTTACTTTAAATAAAAGATTTATTTATTTAAAAGTTTATTTAATTGTAAATTAAAGATTAAGTATTTATTTGATTATAAATTATAAATTATAAATTTATTTGAATGTAATAAAATATAAGTATTTATTTAAATAAAATGATAAAATTTAAAATTTTTTTTATTATTTTAGCCTAAAAAAATTTCTCTTGGGTGATATGCCAAGATCATTTGGCATATTTGAAATCAAGTTTGATAAAAAGAAGTGCATGCTCCTGGTCAATGACTTAATATGAATTAATTTTGTTTATTTTTATTAGAAGTGTAATCGATTAAATTTAAATTGATGTAATATTAAATTTAAATTTGAATTTGATTCGAAATTTGATTTGAATTTAATTGAGTTTATTGTTTTTAACTCGAATTCGATTCAAGATAAAAATTAAATTATTTGAACTTACTTGATCAAATTTATATAGCATATAAAAATAAATTTAATTTTTATATTTGATAAAAATTTAATTATTTATGCTCGAATATGAATTCAAATTTTACATATTTTATTAATTAAAATAATTAAAATATATTAAAATATAAAAATTCAATTAAGTTCGTAAATTACGTGAATCAAATATAAAAATACTTAAACTTAACTCTATCAATAAATCAAACTACTTAAATTCAACTTAATAATAATCTAACAAAATTTAAAATTTATTCAAATTAAATCTAAATAACTTCCAAATATTAACATATCATTTATAACTCTAATCCTTATTTTACTTTTTTCATTAAAAAAATGATGTCATCACTGTGGAAAGCCTTCCGTCTTTCAAGCAGTCCTATCAATATGATAACAAATGGAGGCTAATTGTATATCTTGCACTTTAGTTTTGTTTGTATATGGATTTTTCTAATTTTCTAGAGTTCACTTCCTTTTCAACATTTAGGTTGGGAAATCTCTTGGCAATTAAGATCGTTAATTTGCTTGGTGGAGATAGAAGTATTGATGGACAAGCATCAAAATTTAAAAAAAAAAAATCAGTGGATTATTCGACGTCAAGATCAATATATAAGAAAACAAAATCACATGTAAAAAATAATATTTAACATAATTTGATTTTTTTTCACCCTACTTTCAAAAAAGAGAAAAAAAAAAGTTAATTATAAACATAGAATTATAAAAATACAAAATACTCAAAGCCAAACATTAAACTAGCTCGTTAGTGTTTAAACTATACTCATGAAATTATCACATATAACCAATGTTTTTTGCACTCTTTGTGACATCCTTATAACTTTGTAATTAAAATCTTTTAAAGGAATCTTATATCTCTCTATTTCTTGCAACAGACACTCATTTTATCCAAATTATTTATTTATTTATTATTTATTATAATTTTTGTGAAAATTTAAAAAAAATAAAAATCATAAAAAAAATTTAAAATCGTAAAAAATTTTGAGTATTGAATTAGTGAGAATCAATGATAATCTCAACATTCAAAAAGTCCTAATAATGAAGTCATTTGATCTTCTTAAAAAATGAATGGAATTTAATAAAAAATAGAAAAGAAGGTTGAAAAGAAATCAAATCATAGACTAAAAATCAAATTAAATTTAAGAAAGTTTTTAGAGGATTTAAGGGCTTCTAAAAATCAAGGAAAATCAAGACAATTAAATCCAAAAAATAAATCAGCATTAAACTAGTTTAAAAAAATTAAAAAGAAATGAAAAGTTCAAAAAAACCAAATCAAAGTATAATGGGATCTACAATTTTCTCAATTCATTGCTTTTCCTAAAATCTTCAACAAAGAACCCTATATATGTTAGGCAAAAAACCTCATATCAATTAATCATCAAAACCAGTGAAAATCTAATCAAACAATTAATCAATTAATCAATTACATAAGAGATAGTAATTTAACATAATTCAGCCAATCGATTTACGTCTACGGATGAAAAACAAAAGCTACTAATTGTAGAGAATTACAATTATATTAATCATATCAACTTCACTAAATAATCAATATTCATAAGATCTTTTCAATCTACTTTAGTCCTATAGAGTATTCTTAACCTAAATAAATACATAACATGTACACTTATATACCCATACCTATGTAGATCATCTCAGTTTTCTCTAGTCCATTACAACATACACACCTATACCTATGTTAACATTCTCACTCTCCGCTAGTCCACTCACAAACATTCAAACCGTTATGCCTATGTGGACTCTTTCAGTCTCTTTTAGTCCACTTAAATATACACATCCATAAGGACGTTAATCTCCTGTAGTCCTATGAGGTGTCTATCCTATAAAATCCTATAACTCTCTTACATCTTTTTTATACCTAACCCTATAGAGACTTAACTTATTTATAAGCATACAAACTTGCCTATTAAGAATCCATTTTCTCTTAGAATTCTTCTTCTACAAGTTTTATTGTTCATCACACAATATCTTACTAATCTCAAACAAATCACTTATGGGATTTAAGTCACTATTTCCAACAATCTTTACCTTGACTCAAATTCCATCAAATCATCAATCTTCATGCTAGACATACTTGGTTCTACTTGCAATGGAAGTCTCACAATTATTTTCTCTTATGTGTTTTCACGTTTCACGCAAATCAATATTTAAAATACAAACTCGAACTTCTTCCTTGAGTTAAGCTCCTCTGGACTTACTTTTTCCTATAGCACGTACTATGCTATGATATCACTATTAGGCCAAATAGCTCCAATTCAATCACACCAGCAAAAGCGAAATCAAATAATTAATCAATCAATCATATAAGAGACAATAATTTAACATGATTTAGGCTAACCTGCCTATGTCCATGGATGAGAAAATAAAATCTACTAATTGTAGAGAATTACAAACATACAAATTATATCAACTTCACTCAATAATTAATACTCATAAGACCCTCTCAATCACCTTTAATCTTATGGAGTATTCTCAACCTAAACAAATACATATCCATATACACTCATGCACCCATATCTATGTAGACCATCTTAGTCTTCTCTAGCCTACTCCAACATATACACTCATATGTATGTGAACACTCTTAGTCTCCTCCAGTTCACTCATAAACATTCATACCACCATGTCTACATGAGCTCTCTCAGTCTTTCTTAATACACTTAAACATACACACCCGTAAAGATGTTAGTCTCTTGTAGTTTTATAGAGTGTCTGTCCCATAAAATCTTATTATTTTTTTACATCTTTTTTTCATACCTAACATTATAGAGACTTAATCTATTTATAAGCATATAAACTTACCTAATAAGAATCCATTTCTTTTTAAAATTTTTTTTTTTTGTAAGTTTTATTGTTCATCAAGTATTATCTTACTAATCTCAAATAAATTACTTATGAGATTTAAATCACTATTCCTAACACAATTCAAACACAAGAGACACGTAAAAGAAAGAGAGTCGAAAAAATGAGTTGGAACTTGCGCTCGAAGTACTTCTTGCAACAAGGCAGTAAGGGGAGCGGTGATGAAACACGAACAAAACAACAGAGAAATAAAGAAGAAAAGCCAAGGGAAAGTGGAAGAGTTTATTGCAGAAAAAACAATTCCAGCTTCCAGTTTCTTGAGCCATGTCTGTTCCTACCAGGTAAATAACACTTTCAAGCCTTTGTTCTGCATCCATATTTTTTACTTGGTAAAGTGCAAAAATTGGCTTTAAAGGTGTTGAGCAATCATGACTATTGGTTGGATCGGTGATTGCATTAAAATTACATTACTTTCTGAAACCCAAAGCATGAGTCTTGGAAACATCCAATTACCCTTTAGTTGGTATGGTGGGTGAGTGCATTAAATTGTGCTACTTTCTCTACATGAAACCCCAAGCATGAATCTGAGAAGCATTCAGTTGTTACCCTTTATATTATTATTATTATTATTATTAGTTCTGTTTTACATATGAAATAATTTAAATTACTAAAATTTGAAAATAAATAAAAATTTTCATAATGAAATCACAAGTGATGATTTTCTTAAATCACAAGTGATGATTTTCTTAAATGAAAAAAATTCTTAAGATTTTGTCTAAAGGAGTAGGAGGATTTTCAGGAATTTTTCAATAAAAGAAATTTTATTTATTTTTCAAAAGGTATTAAATAATTAATTGTAATTTTTTTTGTTATATAACATTTAATAATTAATAAATTAATAAGTAAAAATTCTCCAAAAATGAAATTTTCTTGACAATTTTTAAGTGAGGAATTTTTCTTAGATCTTACCAAAAATATTGGGAGGATTTTAGAAAATTTTCAATAAAAATTTTTTTATTTATTTTCTTATAAAATTTAATAATTAATAAATTAATAAGTTAAAATTCTTTGAAGATGAAATTAAGAGAAAATAACAATTAGTGAATTTCTTGACTATTTTTAGGTAATGAATTTTTCTTAAATTTTATCAAAAGTGTTTAGAGGATTTTGGAAAATTTTCATTAAAAGAAAATTTTATTTATTTTCTCATAACATTTAATATTTAATATTTAATAAATTTATAAGTAAGAACCTCTAATAATAGAATTAAGAGAAAATCATAAGTGGTGAATTTCTTGACATTTTTTAGATGAAGGATTGTTTCTAAAATTTGATCAAAATTGTTGGGAAGATTTTGAGAAATCTTCAATAAAATAAATTTTATTTATTTTCTCATTAAATTTAATAATTAATAAGTTAGTAAATAAAAAATTTCCAAGGATGGAATTAATTAAGAGAAACACAAGTGGATTTATTTGAGAATTCCTAGGGAGAACTTTTCCTAAATCTTCCCAAGAGTGTTAAGAAGATTTTGTGAATCTTTTGATAAATGGAATTTTAATTTACTCCCTTAATAAAATACTTAATAAATGATTCAAGAATTTTTTAGGTAAAAATGATAAAGATCATTTAATTAGACCAATATATAAGTTATTATAAAATTAATTAGTATCAATTTTTGTATGATGTGATATGTTAAAATTTTTCTTACACATAATTAATTCTCGAATTTAATTTTGTTTGTAGATTAGAATATATTATTTTTAGAAGCTCTAAAATAATCTTACGATAATTTTAAAGATTATAAATTCATTTAAATGATTAATTTGACATTATGATAATATTGATATTTAAAACTTACAGAGCCCATTACTTAATTTGCAAAAATTCCTTCTTATATCTCTTCCCCATAAATTAAATTTTCATATTTCATAAATATTTAAAGAGGCTACATTCGACCACGTCTTCAAAACAAATCACAATCCTTTTATAGAAAAATAGCACATTCCTCATTATTTGGTTTTAAATAAAAGAATTTAAGTTAAATTCCTAAGAAATTGGTATTCCATATTCATTTTTAAAGAGGCCACATTCCTTCACGTCTTCAAAACAAATCACAATCCTTTTAGAATTGTTAAGGTTTATAAGGTTAAAAATCTTTCCTCTCTCTCTATATATGGTAGATTTTACTCATGTGAAGAAACGCATTGAAAATAATGGGTTTGGATGTTGAACTTTTCAATGCGTTTGGATGTTGAACTTTCTGATCAAAGCAAGTCATCAAACCAATAGGAATGTTACTTGACTGTGCTTTGGATGCTCTGCTCAAACCCAATCAAGTTTTATCATGATTTTGTCTGCAGTTTTTCTACAGCTCTTGCCACTACTGCTTCTCGACTGGCTGGTGGGTTTGGATGTTGAACTTTCTGATCAAAGCAAGTCATCAAACCAATAGGAATGTTCCTTGACTGTGCTTTGGATGCTCTGCTCAAAACCAATCAAGTTTTATCATGATTTTGTCTGCAGCTGGTGGGTTTGGATGTTGAACTTTCTGATTAAAGCAAGTCATCAAACCAATAGGAAAGTTACTTGACTGTGCTTTGGATGCTCTGCTCAACCCAATCAAGTTTTATCATGATTTTGTCTGCAGTTTTTCTACAGCTCTTGCCACTACTGCTTCTCGACTGGCTGGTGGGTTTTGTGAACAACTTTGTAATTAATGTCAGTTTACATATACCGAGAGAGCTACTAGCTAATTCCTAAGCTCTTAAAGCCGAATTGTACTGTCAGAGGAGACTATGGAATTGTGATGCTTTGTTATCGTATGGAAGTTCTTTTCCGATTAAAAAAGTGAAAATCGTAGCATTGAGCATCGTATCAAAGAAGATTACCTCTCACCTAATTTGTTACTTTTTCAGGAAAGACCAACACCTTCCATATAAAATGAACTTATTTTAAAAAAAAAAAAAACCTATTCCTCGGCCAAATGGTTACGGAGAAGTAATGAACAATGACCCCAAAGACGATTGAAATATGATCACGGAAGACGATTGTTTTATTGATAAAAATTTCTCTTTACAAAGAGAAACTTTTGATACAAACTAAAAAATAGCACCCCTCGGAGAAGTGAACCGACAAAAATAAAACACCACAATTACAAAGGACATTGAAAACAACATAAATGATTACCACAACTGACATTAAATATTGTCTCAAGATTTCTCTTTAAAATGCCTTCCACAACTCTTTGTTTTGTTATATATATATATTAAGACATAAGGGGAGGAATGCTTTGTTCATGTTTAAAGAAATTGTCTGGATCAATCATTGTTTTCACGAATACTAACTTGTCAAAATTATTCTTAAAATATTTGCGGCCCCAAATACTCGCTTGAGCATAACTTGTCATGTTACCTTTGCTGTTCGTTCCAATGTCATTATCTCTATAATTAATATATGCTTCTCGTGGAGATTTCGCAACGAATGAGCTCATGAAACTGTAAAATTTTCTGATCCACCTCATGTACTTTTGAGATTTTATCTGGTCTTCTTGTTGCCAGCCCACAGTATATGCAATTTTGTACATATTGCCAGCTCTGTGTGGAAATGGAGTTGCAGACTCTGGAATCTCAGCCATTTTTGCCCCATAAGCAATAAAACCCATAACAGCAGATTCTGCATCTTCTTCATAAAATTTTGACCATATCCCTTCGAATGCAGCCTCGGGTATAGGTTTTTTCACATAGTCAGATTTTGTTTTGAAGGCTGGACCATTAAGAGTAGTCTTGTAACTCCTGTCGAGTAAAATATCCAAGGATTTGTTTTGAACTTGACCAAAATAGAGAATAGATTCAATCCAACTCATTTCAGTGCAATCTTCCTTCACCAGCCCGAGCTCGGGAAATCTCTCTTGCATCAATGGAATCAGCTTATGAACTCCACCAAGAAAAAAGGAACTGAAGGAAGCTAGGATTGTTCGTTGGCCATGTTTACTAGAATTCACCCTTCTCATTGTAACAGCAGAGAATATATCACCAGGAAGCTTGGGCGCAACGTATTGCCATCGGTGAACAAGTTTGGTTGCATTTTGTTCCAAGGTCTTGCTGATTCTGAATACCGTCACAGTTGCTGGAACAGAAACTAGCTTTACTTTCCACGCAATAACAATTCCAAAGCTACCTCCTCCACCTCCTCGAATGGCCCAAAAAAGATCTTCTCCCATTGATTTTCTGTCAAGAATTCTTCCATTAACGTCGATAAATTGAGCATCAATTATGTTGTCCACGGCAAGACCGTGTTTTCGAAACAATAAACCATAACCTCCTCCGCTGAAGTACCCACCTATTCCCACAGTGTGACAAATACCAGCTGGGAAGGAAAGAGTTCTACTTTTTTGAGCAATTGCATGATAAAATTCACCAAGAATTGCACCAGATTGAACCCATGAAACTTCATTCTTTACATCAATATCGACTGATCGAAAATTAACCAAATCAACAATAACAAATGGAACTTCAGAGACATATGAAAGACCTTCAAAATCATGGCCGCCACTCCGAATTCTAAGTTGTAGGCCATGTTTTTTTGAACAAAAGATTGTTGCTTGAATATGAGAAGTATGCAATGGTGTCACAATGACCAAAGGTTTTGGGGTAGTTGGCGTGGAGAATCTAAGATTTTGAATCAAAGACTCCAAAATTGATGAATAAGTGGAATTGTTTTGCATGTAGATGACTTTAGAGATGGAAGGTATGTCTTTGGAATGAAAAGAAGAAAGGCAATGAAGAAAATTATTGTCATGGGCATTTGCTGAAATAGTCCATGACAATGAAACGAGACCAATCAAAAGAAACAGAGACATTGAAAAGTGAGAAGACTTCATTTTTGAAGCTGATTTAAGGCATGTCTGTGTATTAAGATTTCTCTTATTTATAGAAGAGAGACCAATCCTTGCATACGAATTTGAAGATGTAAATTTTCTAGGTAGGCCCGCTGCTGTTTCTTGAAAATTTTGATCAACTCGGACTTTGCGTTAAGACCATAAGCAAAGCTCCAAAATCGAACGCACTGAAATTCAATCCATGCATTTCTTTATTGTTACTTTTCGTTTAACAATATAATTAAATTAATATAAATTTTTTATTAAAAATTTTTCAATCATAATTATAATAAATTTTATTATTATTTTTAATTTTATCATAATTAATTTTATTATTCATTCAAATAGAACTTTAAAATATAATAAGGTTAAACTCATGAGATCCGTCACCAAACAGTCCAAAGGTAAAAACCCCACTTGTTCATATATATTATTATAATTTTAGAGAGATATCCTAAATCTTATATTAAAATTAATTTTAAAATATAAATATTATACAAAATTAATTCTGATATATAAGTATTTATACAATATCTTCAACTTATAAGACAATATTTGTAATAAAATCGTGAAGTTCAATAAAATTAATAGACCTTGACGCAAACCAAAACTCAATACTGATCGGAAAAGATAGGCCCGTGCACACTCACAATTGACCACGCTTGTCAGCTACATCAGCTGTGTACGAGATATAAGGGCATGAGTTTAAGGCACAAAATTGTATATCATATTATTCCTACTAATTCTCTTTCTTATCATCTTTCTCTTCCATTAACAAAATTTAAATTTTATTTTAAGTGAATTTAATCTAATTTTATATTAAATTTATTCGATTATAAGTTTATTTATTTTTTATTAATTAATTTATTTGATTAATTCATTAATTTTTATATAATAATTATAATTTTTCTTATACTAATATTATATATAATTAAAATAAGTAAATGCATCCATGAGATTTTCAATGTATCATTGAAATCCATCAAGTAATATTTAATTTAATACATACCCAAAAATACATATATAAGATCTAGCTAGCCCTTGCATAGAGTCTAGATCCACCAAATTTCATCCATCTATTTCAATTATTGGTTAATTGTTTTTAAAAAAAAAAACAATTACACTAAACCAGAGTAATAGTGACATTAAATATAATAATAAACAAATATGAATTCCATCTTAAATATTCCATAAAATATTTCTCTTGTGCTATTGAATTGTTTTTATGGGAATAAGATAGATAAGAAAACAAGGGGAAGGAAAACATGTTTTAAAAGAAATTAATGTGATAATAATGATGACAATGCTAAATAAATTTTGTGATTCACCTTAAGATTTTATTTTGACTTTCAGACAAAACGTGTTCCACGAGTTCACCTATCTAATATTTATTTATTATTATTTTGCATTCCGTTTTATTAATATAATATTTTACTTATCACTTTATCAGGAAAAAGGTATGCGAACAATTTGTCCCAAGTGGGTCCAAATTTTAGCCCAAAAAAAGTAGCGGTGTGCATGATTAATCTTGCTTTAAACATGATGAAATTTGCTGAAAAGATAGAGATAACGATGAACTTGTTTTTTATAAACCTTTCGCAATGTGATTTTTTTTTAATAATATAATTAAGATTTTTTTATAAATGATTAGGGGAATTTTATTTTTTACTTAGACATATTCTCTTCTCCTAACAATTTAAAAGCACATGTTTTGCATCAATTCCCTAAATTTAGGATTTTTATTCATACGGTTTTTTTTTGGGCCAAAGAGCAGGCCAGCTCAGTTACAGTTTGAAGGCTTAGGCCTCTGTTATCCTAAAATATCATCTCTATAAATTTCATGATAACGATAGGAGGATTACCTAATTCTTCATAAGCCTCTTTTCCTCTGAAGGCCCAAATAGCTAAAAAATCCATACTAAAGAGGAGTTGCTTATATTGATAAATCATATGAAACAAAAGATTTATTTTTTTTTTATGTAATTAGAATACTTATAATTGCAATCATAATATCAAACATGCCTTAATTTTTTTTGCTCACTTAAAAATGAAGAGATTTATTGTTAATAAAAGGTGAAGATAAAAAAAACTTTATTAATTGAAATATGAGATTTAATTCAAATGATTAATCTATTTTTTTAATAGTTTTTTAAGTCTTGGCTTTTTTTGTAAAAAAAAATTATTGTCTAATTTTCTTAAAGAAGAAAGCAAATTCTGGTCAATCAAGGTAATTTAAAGACAATTATGGAACTTATTATGTTACAACTAAATCAAATTTCTTTTCTTTTTCTTATTTAATTAATTATTTTGTTTTTTTTTTTTAGGGTGGTTTTGATGTTCTGTTGTTTGTATTTTTGGATTCTTATGCGTTGTTTGCTCAGTCGAGCATGTGAGAGATTCTTATCTCTCTTATTGTTCCTTTTATTTTTAATTAATATGAATTGGCTTGAAAAAAAAAAAAAAAAAACTAGTTTTGTTTGAACAGAAATGCCACGGCCGGCTCATGCCTGGGGATCCGGGAGTCTCAATCACAGTTGATGGTCAATTAATTGAACCGCTGCAGTCAGCGGACTCTCTTTGAACAATTAGGACAAGAAGAAATCAAAATACTTGACCAGAATCAGAAAGCAAATTGAGAGAGGGGCAATCAATTGGCAGAGGGAATTGATTATTTATTAATTCAAATTAAAAAGAAAATATAACATATGGAGTCATTGTATAATCTCCTTAAATATAAAAGAAAATAGTAACATAGTATTTATTGCTCATTCAATCATCATATATTGAATGACATATGGAGTCAAATGCTGAAAGTATACGCTAGACAATAGCTGCTAATTAATAACATAAAGCAAAGCCGCTACACATCAAATTTATTACGTTGCACATTCAACTCATACTATTCTCTCTCTTATTTAGTTAAGAAATCGAGGAGGAATACTTTGTTCATGCCTGAAGAAATTCTCAGGATCAATCTTCGTCTTCACATGTACCCAACTGTCAAAGTTCTTCTTGAAATATTTACGACCCCAAACACTTGCTTGCACATAACTTGTTCTGCTTCGTTATTCATTCCGATGTCAAGATCTCTGTAATTAACATACGCCTCTCGAGGAGACTTTCGACACAAAAGAGCTCATGTAACTGTAAGTTTCCGATCCAGCTTATATACCTTTGAGAATTCATGTTCTCCTCTTCTTGCCACCCTATGTTGTAATTTAGTTTGTACAAGTTGCCGATTCTATGCGGGAAAGGAGTTGCAGTCTCTGAGATTCGATCCATTTTTCCCCATAAGAAATAATGTTTAAAGTAGCGGATGTTGCTTCTTCCTCCAAAAGTTGGGACCATATCCCCTGCAATGCAATTTCAGGAATTGGTTTCTTCACGTAATCAGATTTTGCTTTGAAGGAAGGGCTAAGAAGAGGACTTCGGTAACTCCTGTCAAGTAAAATATCCAAGGTTTGATTTGGAAGTTGGCCCAAGAAGACAATGGATTCAATCCAACTCATTTCAATGCAATCTTCTTCAACTAGTCCGAGTTCAGGGAATCTATTTTGCATCAATGGAATAAGCTCATTTGTACGACCAAGAAACAAGGAAATAAAGGTAGCTACAACTGTCCTATTCCCACCTTGAGTAGAATTCATCGTTGAAATCAAAACGGCAGAGTATATATCGTCTGGAAGATTGTGTGCAACGTATTGCCAACGATGAAAAAGTTGGGTTGCATTTTGTTCCAAGGTCCTGCTTACTGAGAATACAGTCACAGTTGCTGGGACAGGAACCAACTTTAGTTTCCATGAAAGAACAATTCCGAAGCTTCCACCTCCACCTCCTCGAATGGCCCAAAACAGATCTTCCCCCATTGATTTTCTGTTGAGAACTCGCCCTTTAGCGTCAATAAATTGTGCATCAATTACATTATCTGCTGCAAGACCGTATTTTCGAAACAATAAGCCGTAACCTCCTCCGCTAATGTATCCCCCAATTCCCACAGTGTGGCAAAGAGCACCTGGAAAGGCAAGAGTTCTGCTCTTTTCAGCAATTCTGTAGTGTAATTCTCCGGTAATAGCACCTGATTGAACCCATGCAACTTGGTTTTCTACATCAACATCGACTGATCGAAAATTAACCAAATCAACGATGACAAATGGAACTTCAGAGACATAGGAAAGACCTTCAAAATCATGACCACCACTTCGAGTTCTAATTTGAAGCCCATGTTTTCTTGAACAATGAATTGTTGCTGAACATGGGAACATTCAATGGTGTTACAATAACCAAAGGTCTGGGGGTAGTTGGCGTAGAGAATCTAAGATTATGAATCGAAGACTCCAAAATAGTGAATATGATGAATTTCTTTCTGTGTAAATAACTGAGAATTGGAAGATGAGTCCTCAGGATGAAATGAAGAAAGGCAATGAAGAAAATCTTCATGGGTATCAGCTGAAGTTGCCCATGACAACGAGAAGAGAACAATAAAAAGAACTGGCAATATTGAATAGTGAAGAGACTTCATTTTGAAACTGATTTTGAACCTGATGATTTTGCGAAGAGTTCTCCTTATTTATAGAGTTATGGGCAATGCTTTGAGTCGCCATGTGAACAAAATTGAAGTTTCTCAGCCCGCGCAGTATAAGTTGATTCTAGAAAGTAGCTGTTACTAGTCAATATATGTAGCATGTTGGTCTGCCTCATTCATTATCATACGTAATTAATTGCGTTTGAATCGCCCAGAATTTGCCTAAGAACATCTCTATTCTCTAATAGGTAATGTCATAAGACTTATAATTTATGTATTGTATGTATCTGTTTCATATAAAATATAAAAATTATTATATTACAATCCATGTCAAACACGTTATTTTTGTCAAATAAATATTATTTTTGTTATTTTAAATCATATTATTTTTTTAAATAGACAGATATAGCAATTTGATTTTAAAACCTTAGTTGCTCGTTACCGGTGCTGTCTTCGACTAATAGAGATCCAATGAACCAGTTTCCAAAATTGAACAAAATTTAATAACAGCATTGTCAATTACAACATCAGAGGATGAATAAAATTATTTTGTCATTTTCTCTCTTGCTTTCAAAGAAGGCGACTCTTTTTTTTCTATGCAGTATAATTGAAAAACTATATATAAATGGAAAATTATAAATCTTTGAATGATCATAGGGCAAGTGTCACGTACGTACCAATCTTTATTTATTTATTATTTCTCTTGCATACGTATGCTAAATGTTGACATGCCTTAATGCTTGGGTTTTGCGAGAGAGAAATATGAGAAGATGCTTGGAAGGAGGAAAAGAAAAACGAATTTTCTTTTCATGATCACGTGCCTTGTTAGAAGTAAAATAGAGATTAGAGGTAAGAAAATGAGAGAGATTATCATTTCTTTATTTATAATCACAAAAATTAATTATTTAAAATTGAAAATAATAAAATAAAAAAAATCGAAAAAAAATGAGTCTTGTAAATTTACATTGTTGTTCACATAGAAGTATTTTGTTTCAGTTGTCCATATCTATGAAAAACATTATGAGATTATTTTTACAAATAAAAAACACAATCACAGTCAAACAATTTTAAACATACATGACTTAACAATTATATTCAGTATAAAAAATCAATGAATTAATAGATTAACATAAATAAAACTCAAATCCCATACCTAAAGATTTCAAAAACTCCATTTTAATATGGAGACTAGGTCATATGGGCTATTTAAAAAAAAAAAAACTTGTAATGAAAAAATAATACAATTAGTTTTAATTTTTTACATGTCATTCACAAGTGCAGAGGAAATGGAATTAAAATATATACCCATATAATTAATGATAACGGTGATAAATTATTGAACTTTTAATTTTAATAATTAAATTTAATAATTTCTGTCAATTTTAAATATATAATAAATAAATAAATATATGGTTAAGGATAATTATATGAAGGCAGCTTCTCATATAGTTACTGTTGCAAGCTAAAAAATTCCAAAGATTTTGGGGTGGACGGTTGCATAATCTGGATATATTGTGGACACGTAACTGTAGAAGTCCATTCCATCTTTTGCCACAGCTGCCGCATTTTTCAAACACCGTTAATATTGACCAAACCCTATCGCCAAAGCCAAAAAAATAAAAAATAAAAAATTGGCCTAATTAGAACTGCTTTCATACACCCAAAATTAAAACTATGTTATCATTTTTAATCTGAGAAGAAACAAATTAAGTTGGAAAAACATTATTAAAGCCCTCTAATTGGATATAATATATGATATGATATGATTTTTTTAATCAGAAATGATAGTATAAAGGTTAAATGTTTATTTCTTATTTTAGGATTAAACCTGTTATTTTCTTTTTTTTTTTTCAAGTTAGGATGCAAGTTTTTCGATTTTATGTATTTTAAGAAATTTTGGTAAATAAAAATTAGTATTTACCATTAATGAGATTGAGTATTCTCACATGGGAGTAATTTTATTTGATTTATTTAATAAATTCAATCTATCAATTTAAATTTTTATTTAATAACTTTTAATAAAAAATCACGCCAGACCTAAACCATCTTGCTTTAGTTTTACCTTGATGGTATTTCTTTTCTTTTTTTTAATATCTTGATGTTAATTCGTAAAATAGATAAACACATGAAGAATAGCTTCATGAATATATCTATATATATATATATATTTATATGATTGCCTAAATGGCTAAATTACTAAGATGATTGCTTGGAAGTTGGAATGAAAGAAGGTAATAGAAATTTGTCTTTCCAGGAAAAGTGGAAGGAAAATTTTCTCTGCCCTCCATGAAAATACGAACCGTGCCTATTAAAAGTCCAACATATTGTCTACAGGACTTGATGAAAAATTTCATCCACGCACGTGGTGATGTTTCTTTTGTTAAAATGTACATTATTTTTACTTATAAGATTGAGCCTAAGTTTTTGATATATCTCTTGGGCTTTAAATTTATTTATGTATTTGTATATTTGTGTAGTACAACTCTAGAAATAACATTAAATTTTCCCTCCTCAAATCTATCAAAACTTTCGATGATCGCGATTTCACTTAGTTTCAAGTTAATTTGATTTATTATTGTTTGACCCTTTTCTTTTTCTCTCTTATCTTGTTCAGTGGTTGTTGCATTTTATTTTTTGTTATTTTGTGAAATTAGGTGAAACTGGTTTTTTGCCATTGATTATAATTTAAGTTTTGTGAAATTAGAGTTGTCTTTGTCCTTTTCTACTTTTATTCATTGGCTATGAGTTGATTAAATAATTTATTGGTTTTGGATTGTTTACATGAGTAATTGGCTTCTTTGTTTCATTTGTTACGGATTGATTAGTTTATTGACTTAATTGTTAGGGATTGATCAATTTATTGGCTTTGAATTATTTTTGGCTTTCTTAGAATCATTACAACCAATTACAGTGAAATTAGATGAAACAAACCATTCATTGATCTTATTTGATGTGAACTTTTTAAAAGAAAAATGACTTTAGAAATATGTTATAGTGATAAAAAATGTCCAAAAGCTCATAACGGACTGAAAAATTTTGTGTCTAAATATTACAATGGGAGATTAATAATATCAAAATTGTTATTTAGATTGCTAATACTATTGCTCCTTCATTTAGTATGAAGCTTGGGAAATTTGACACTGCTAAGAAGGTTTGGAAGTAACAACTCTATAGGTAATAACTTTTCTACTTCTACATTGTCAACTATTCCATGTACTAATTCTAAGCATTGGATCATTGATTTTGGAGCTTTTAATCATATGACTATAGATACCTAATTTTGTCTAAGCATGTTCTAGTCTGTCGTGATGTTGTTAAGATTGAGACTCAACTCATATCCAAGTTTCCTTTAGGATTCATGAGTTTTCAAAAATTGAATTTTAAGTTAAAATGACCAAAATGCCTCATGGTCAAACATGGTAAAAAATGATCAAATTTGATCAAATTTAGTCAAACTCAAGTCAAACCCTAGAATTCGCAATTGAATATGACTATTAAGATGTGAGATTAATAAAATTATGATTTGGATTCTTTACAATCTTGATTGCATCTCATAAAGGTGAAATTACCAAAATACCTTTTAGGAGTATTTTTCGTAATTTGGCCTTTTCAAGGTAGATTTTTTGTGACAAACTGCAGATTATTTTGATATTAATTCATGAATTTTGATACATTGAAAACTTTGATTGTACCTTAGAAAAAAGTGAAATTACTTACATATCCGTTAGGGGTATTTTAATAATTTGACTTTCTCAATGTCGATTTTTTGGCGAAAGCTCGCTAGACATGTTTTATATTATTTCAAAATTTTATCATTAAAACTTGAATATCCTATAAGTGTGAAATATTAATAAATACCTTTAGGATTATTTTGTTATTGTGAACTTTTTCGATGCTAGATTTTTACATAAGTGTACAGAGATCATATTAAATATTATATATATATATTTTATTTCAATTAAAATCAGTAAAATAAAAATTGGATATAAGATCTTATATGAAAATTAAAAACTAATGATAAAATATCATTTCATTTGCATATGATTGACATATCTGACAATAAAAATGCCATGAATAATTGAACCATTAGATTTTAGAGTGACACTAATGCAATGGGTCAATTTGACTTGCCCATCAAATTTGATAAAATAAACCAATGATTTTGTAGGATAAGATCTAATCTAAGGGCCATTAGGGGCATTTTTTCTAACTTCAAGTCAAAATTGAGGTAGTGTTGGTTGGCAGAATAAAGGGGAAAAAAAAGACAAAAGTTAAAAAAAAAAAAAAGGTGAAAGGAGTGAGCCTTAAAAAAGGTAACTATTTTATGTTTTGTTCATTTTTTTTCCTTAATGCTTTTCATGTATGAGGTTCTAAAAACCTTTGTTTTCTTTTTTATTTTGGGTGATTTCATGCTAAAAAAAAAAAAAGCTTTTGAAAGCATGAAGTGGGACTTTCCTTAGAGTTTTTTTTTTAATCTTGTAAATATGTCTTTGAGATATAATTTCATTTGTGTTTGTTTTGGATTATTCAGGGGAGTTTTCAAGTTCCATTTTATACTAGCATTTGCTAGTTTGGAGAAAAAAAAAGCAATTTTCTCTTTAGTAAACAAAAATGCTTTCAAGATATAAAGAAAGCTAAGGTGTCAAGGAGTTTAAAGTTCAAAAATGGTTTTTCATACATGATTTTAGGGTTGCGATTGGTTCTACCATTTATATAAGTTCAAAGTTTAATTTTCTTGCTATTATTTTCTAGTTTAAAATATGGGAAAGAAGTCTCCCCTCTTTTTTTTAAGAAAACTTAAAGCTTTTTAAATTTTGTTTTAAGGATGGTTTGTAAGATAAGAATAGTTAGATAGAGCATTGGGATTCAAAAATTACCTTTTTTTTGCTCTTGAGAACTTGAATCTTAAAGTAGTTTTATTATTTTCTTTTTATGGTGTGTTATTTTAATTTTAAGCATTTCAAATCCCATGCCTTTTAATTCTTATATTATTAAAATTCTCATGCATCTTACATTCTTTACCCATATATCTTAATTATTTCTATCATATTGTTATGTACTTTTTATCAATTTGTTTTTATTTGGAATGTTTCTGGTTCAATATTTGTTCATTTATGCTTAATATTACTCATGCACATTTGTAATATATTCATGTTCACTTGCATTTTACTAGTAAGCATGTTACTTTCCACATTCCTTTGCATTTTAAAAACTTCAATAAAATCTAATTTTTTTAAAGAAGTGATAAAAAACGAGCTTACTACAAAAGTTTGCCTAAATATTAAGGAAAGGTTCATAAAAATCATAAAAAACACAAAAGCAAACCCTAAACCCTAATAAAAACCTAAACCCTAGAACTAAAACCCAAAAACCCTAAACCATAAACCTAGGCCTAAACCTACTCTTAAACCTAAAACCTAAAATCTAAATCCTAACCCCAATCCTTAAAACCAATCAAACCCATAAACCCTAAAACCAACCATAAACCTTAAACCCTAAAATAAACCCTAAACCCTAAAACCAAAGCCAAAACCAAAACCCTAAACCCTAAAACCAACATCAAACCTTAAAACCAAAACCCTAAACCTAACCTTAAAGCCTAAAACCAACCTCAAACCCTAAAATCAAAATCATAAACCCTAAACCAATCTAAACCCTAAACCAAACCCTAAACCTTAAAACCAACCCCAAACACCTTAAACCCTAAAACCTAAAACCAATCTAAACCTTATAACAACCCCAAACCCCAAAACCTAAACCTTAAACCCTAAACACTAAAAGATGTCGCTTAAAGGATGTGATATTTAGGAAATTTTATTTTATTAAGTTTTTTATACGATTCTTTAACCTAAAGATAACAATAAGAAAAAATAAAAGAAAAGAAATAAAGACGAGATCTTAGAAATAAATAATAGCACTTAAACTCTGCCTAAAGGTTAGGAGATCCGGGTGGTCTCTTTATATTTAAGGACCCTAATCCTAAAATCGTATCTCATCATTATGCATAGCATCTATTTGCATCTATTCATCTTTAGATTGTTGCTTGCATTCATTTTACATGTTTATATCTTTTGATTATCACTATTGATTTTTTGTTAATTATAGTATCGTCACTTTTTTTAAAAATATTTTTTAATAGAAAATGTTATTTTAAAAGCATGGATTTTTTAAATAAAACTAAAATAACATTCCAAGTGAAATAATTCTTGGTACTTTGCCTAGATTATAGAAAGTCACTAATAATTATCATATGTAAAAAATGTTATTTTTATTTTTAAGGAATATTATGGTGAATCTTAGGTAAAAAGAGTTATCTATAAATTTTACCTAGATGTTGGAGAATTTTAAAATAATTCTTTAACTTAAAGACTTCCAATAATATTCCTAAATAGATTTTTTAATAAAATTGATTTACTTTTTCAAAAAGTGAAAAAAATTATTATGAAATTTCAAATTGAAACCATTTTATCCAATACAAAGAATACCATATGATTAATTGATACTATTTTTTAAAATGGGTTATGTGGGGTGTTAATCCTTCCTTATGCGTAACCATACTCTCGAACCCAACTCTGTTTTTAAAGATCAAAAATATCTTTTTGATAAACCTTAAATTTATTTTTTGGTTTTATTAAAATGATAAACTTTTTAGTTGGCCAATCATACCTAACAAAAAAAATTGATGGCAACTTTCTTTTCTTTTTTTCAATTTTTAAAATTTTTACGTCTTGCGATCGAGTTCACGAACTTGTATGTTGCAACAGCTTGGAGACTTTATTGGGGATATTTTTTAGATTCAAGCTAAAAGTTAATCATGCGTTATCCTAAGTTTTGGATTTAATGATTTAATTGGTATTTAATTTTAATTCCCTTCATTTTAATTTCTTTTAAAAATTGCATGTTAGTATCTTACTTTGATTTCACAATTTGCTTGTCCTTTATATTATTTTAATTAATTATACCTTCTTACACACGTTTTGTATATTCATTTGCATGCATGAGCTTTAAACCTGAGCTTTGTTCCTATTTGGAGGAAGTAAAGTAGTTACTCTTTCGTAAGGTGATAACTTCTATATTTGCTAGTGAAACACTCCACTTATATTGGACTTTTTTCATTTGTAGTCTATAATGAGAGAGGATCAAGGTGCCTTGCTAGTTTATAATGGATGATGATGTGAAGAATAATCTATGAACCTTTAGATGTATAAATCCAAACCTAGTATGTCACAAGCCATGAGGAGCTAACTTAGGGTAGAGATATGTAGCTTTTTTTAGAAAAATTACCTAAAGTTAGGATATTGTGTATATTCTACATTTGCTATGTTATTTCCATGCTTGATTATTTATTTATTTTTTAAAGATTAATGATTTATCTTATTTTTGTTGCTTTTTATTTTACTTCGTGCATCATGTAGGAATTATTTAGAGGTTAAGAGCCAATTAGAAAGTAGCCAGGGAAAATAGGGGACTACAAGAGGATAGTCATATCTCGACATTTTTACAATCAATGTATATGGATTTGAGTCAGAGTAACATGTCAAAATTAGAGGTTATCTAGACATAGTGGGGGATGGAGAGGAAAAAATCTTTTTCTAGGAAATACAGAGATATGGCACTACACATGTTAGTCAAAAGCAATGAACAACTAATTAAAGTCGCATTTTAGTTTTGGGATTCATCTTATCAATACTTTGTATTTAACCAAAAGGATTTAACTCTCACAATTAAGGAGTATTCATTTTTACTTTGGATAGAATTTGTCAATCAAGATATGATCTATTAAAAAGACAAAAAAAAATTGGGTATAGAAAGAAGTAAGCTAGGATCATGAAATCGGGATCGAGGAAATAGATAAACATAAGAAAAAAAAGAATAGGGTCGAGTCAATTCTTTCAACATTTTTATTAAAGAACATAATGAAATATCTGAATGATGATTGTGGGAAACACATATTTGTTTTGGTAGTTTAAGGATTTTTTATATTCCCAGGTATTAGGGCATGTAAAAGCATTAGTGGTTGATTTCTTCAAACAATTAGACATGGACATAAATCTATCCCCTAACCCTCTTAGTTTGAAACTATTAGATCATTAAATTATTATCAAAGGAAAAGGTGAAGGTTGATTCATAAGATGCACTTAGCTACTCTATATTTGGACTCAAAGTTACTTTTGGGAAAAAAAATATCATTTTGGCTTTCTCCACCTACTTTGTTCGATCAAGGAGTTCTTACCAAAGAATGGCGAAGAGATTGGACAAAAGGGTAATGGATGCCATTTTTTCTTATCTAACACGTGAGGCCATAACTTGGAAAAGAATTGTAGATGTTTCCCTTAGCTATATTATATAGGCTATGGTGACAAACCATGGGTTTTGTTATTAGGGATATGAGGGCAGTTAGCTGTACACCTCTTATAATCCAGAGACAATACGATTTCTAACAATTTATCTCTTTGACTCATGGACATACTTGTTCAAATTTGATTTTGGTGAACCCAATTATATGAAAAAGTACAAAAAGTCATCAAAGCAATGAAAATATATCAATCTAATGAATCTAGCTAGGTATGAGGACATGTCACAGAAAGATTACCATTTATGTAGAGCAAAAAAAAAGTTAAATTAAGGTATGCCACTACCTAAAGATATTTTCAAATTAATTGCCCATTCCAACATCGAAGCCAATTGGATAGCTCTTGAGAATTATCTAGCAAGAGTTTGAGGTTGAAAGAAAAAAAATAGAGAAAAAAAGTTGGCGATGTTGAATCAAGTTATCAGCTAAGGTACGACTTGAATGATGAAAGATGATGTATTACAAAAGCTATCCAAGAAACAAAAAGGTGTTGAAAAGAGAATTTGAAAGATCTCTATCAGAAAATAAAAAGGTTAAAATTGAATGTTAGGCCTTTGAAAAGATTTAAGAAAGAGATAATAAATTTAAGAAAAATGGTAGAATATTATAAAGGTAAAGCTTATGAAAATAAGGAAGCTATCATCACACTAACTCAATAGTAGCAGATATCAAGAAATAAATTTTCTAGAGCTTCTATGAGGATAGCTACGTGCCATGAAGAAAATGAAAGATTGAATATTGATTAAGGGAAGAGGATAGGCCAGAATTTCATGATACAAAAGGAAAAAAGGTCATTCGAACAAAAGCTTCTAAGTTTATAAAGTCGATTGGTTAAGAATAAAAACTATGTGGATAAGATTTTAACCAAACAGTAAGAAAAAAAGATGAATGAACTGCTTATTTGCAATATAAAGGTGAAAGCTTGAGAGATGTTGAAGGCAAAAACCTAAGAAGATAACAGTACATAAAGCACTTGACTTTCAGATTTACAAGGTTGTGTAGAGAGCTAATGAATGATGGAAAAAGTTGAAGCACTTGAAAAAGAGATCATATCAACATAGGATTATAACCAACATTTGTTAAACTTTTTACATGAGGCTAGAGAATCTAAGTCATTTAGTCCCACGCTAATATAACACTCATTCTCAATCTCGAATCATGAAAAGATAGAATGGAGCTAGATTTGAAAGGGTTAGAAAAAAAAAGGAAATGTAATGAAAATACAACAAAATATTGAGACAGCAGTTGTCAAAATTGAGGTAACTATTATCTAGGCTTATCAAAGGGTAAAAGAGTTTCTAGTGCATCAAGACCAGGAGAAGAGATTACTACTAAAGAACCATTATACCCCTCCAAGGTTCATCGTAATCTAGGCTCAATCTTCTTATGGCATTCATTTACAGCCATTGACTACATGACCTTACACTTATATCAATTTATCTGCTAGTCAACCTTAAGATTCACATGAATGTCAACCTGAGGTCTCCCTTATTGATATCATCTTAGTATCGAATTTAGACAACCTTGCTAAATAAGAAAAAGCTAGGTGACATATCTAAGTTGGTTGTGAACTCAAAAATATGAAACATGTATGACTTACTTGGAGAAAGCTTATAGTACTAAAAAGGAATGACTTCTGTGAGAATATTGACACTAATGAGCTTAGTCTAGTACTTGATTTAGTCATTTCAACAAAATTTAAAATCCAAGATTTTGAAAAATACAATGGAACATGACGTTCTTCTACTTACTTTATCATGTTTTGTCAAAAGATGAGGTCATACCCAAAATAATAAACTCTTAATATACTATTTATAAGATAGTTTAACTTGATTAGTAACAAGATGGTATGTATAATTGAATCAGAGCCAAGTCCATTCATGAAAAGACTTGGCCAAAGCTTTCATTACCCAATACAAACATGTCATTAACATGGCTCCAAATAGGCTATCGTTACAGAATATGAAAAAAATTCAATAAAAATCTTTAAAAAATATGCTTATTGACGAAAAGATGCAATGGCCTAGGTCCAATCACTACTAACTAAAAAAAAGTTACTATATTGTTTGTTAGCACATTAAAGGACTTATACTATAGCAAGCTGGTTGGAAATAGAATGAAAATTTTCTTTGACATGGTGATTTCAGAAGAAATAATAAAGAATGCCATCAAGAATGGCCTAACCATACCTTTCTTATTATCTTACCACCAACTATATTTCTTGATAGTCATATCATTACCAAGCATCCCAACAACTATTATACAAGTCGAGCTTTAGTCCTTAACCATTTAATTATACCCCTATATCACTAACTCAGCCATTAGCCCAACCAATCAATTGAATCAATAACAAAAAAATTTCATAAAACAACATTAACAATAGAGAAAAGCCTTATTTTGACCTAATCCCCTTATTTTACATAGATT